>JASXSY010000420.1:0-151051 GCA_034509805.1 Sipha maydis
TATCAGAGTTATAGTTATGAAATCCCAAAATTTTCATTTTTTGTTGTATCATTAGACCATTATGTTTACGTTTATTAGACATTATCGATATTCGTAATATTTATAAAGATTATCTATGATAGAAAACCAAATTAGATTGACAAATAGAGCATGAAAACATCGTTTACATACAACCATTGTATCTTGATTATCTACAGAACGTTCATATACGTAAATGTTGATAATGTGTGAATAATAAATTAAGATTATTATAAAGTAGACAAATCGGCCGATAATTTTGACGACAATTGCAATTCAGATAATTGAGGGTTCGCATAACGGTGGTTCGGATAATCGTGGTTGAACTGTATATATATGTGGCTTCATAAAAAATGTATATCAATTTATCATTTACTTTAATCATCCTTGTTCTTATTCGATAAAAAAGGGACATTTTGATTACTAAGTTATTTGTCAAATCGTTTTGTTTTCAAGACTTATAATTATCAAGTTTTTTGATCAACAGTAAAATATACCATCAAAAAAACTTCTTTATGTATTGATAACTTAATCAAGTTTTCAATCCAGGTAATGATATTTATCAAATAAAGTTGGGCCTTTTTATTTACAATTTATTTTTATTTTTTTATTACGGTTATATTAAATGATTTTGTAAAATTTGTAGTAGTAAATTTTGTTTTGATTAATAATAATTAGATCTTTAGTTTTTAATTATCTTAGAAGTCTTTTCAGTTTATCCACTGGAAAATTCAGTTAAGCTTGTATTGTACTTTGATACCATTTAATTTTATTAATCTCTACTTTGGTTAAATAATTAATTTTAATAAGCTTAAGAGTATACGATTGCAGTTTAAACATTTAATTATATATTTTGGTAGATTATAAAAATCGTATTAAATCTTTGAAATAAAAATCATCAATAATATTCATCAAATCTACTTAGCGATTTTATGAAAGTCAAATTATATTAACTATATTTTTAACAATTTAATATTTATGTGATAGTTATAATATATTTATAAATTCTAACCGTTAACTGTTTAAAATATAACGTACTTTAGTCATAGTGATTTATTACATTTCTATATGTTTATATTTTTAATTTTATAATTTTTATATTTTTATTCAATGGGTATGTTATTATAAATATCGATGAAAATATGTAGAATATAATAAACTGCGAAATTAACGGAGTGAAAAATCATTACTTTAACCAGTAATACGTTGTTTTAAAATAGAAAATCATAAATAATATTTATAAATGGGCATTAAACTAAATTACTTACATAAATTTACATCAGTTGTACATTTAAATAAATAATTTAGTATAATGGATAATGTTCGAATCATGATTTACGTAATTGTCTGATGTAAAGCCAATATGCTGTGCATTTGGAATAAGATTCGAGAAATATATATGGACGGTGCCCGGGTAAAAGGGAATAAGTCCATTTTTATGATTTTTTTTTTTAATGAATATTCTTGTAGATTATTCCTATTTGTACAATGGCTGATGACTTATTCTCTTTTTCACATAGGTTTTATAAAAAAATGAACCTACAAATTGTTTCACTTTTCAATGTCAATTGATGTGAATTATAGTAATCTATAAGAATATTCATTAAAGAAAAAATCATAAAAATGGACTTATTCCTTTTTACCCGGGCACTGTCCATATATTTATAGTATTGCGTATTATTTTAAATTAGTTTTTTAAGAAAGAGAGGTTGTCACTTGGATGTAGTTATTGAATAAAAATGTATACACCACTACACGTATATTGAGTCTAAAAATAATTAGAATTTTCTACTTTTATTTATTTATTTTTTTTTACTTTTATTACTGAGATATTGCTAGCATTAAATATTTCGAGTCTTAAATTATTAATATTTGAGATCAATTTACAACCTAATAAGAATTGAGTTTAAAACTGAAAACTTAAAAATTAAAACTTTTAATTCAAACCAGTGTTTTACGGGTTATAATTAATCGACGTAAAATTAATAAGTGGGAAAATCAAACGTAAAATGTATAAAAAAAATTATTGTATACAAGAAGTTAAAAACTCGAATTAATCGCTACAACTTGATTTTTACATTAAATAATTTAATAGGATTTTTTATAAAATTTAATATTTGATATTATTATTAAGTAATTTAAATGTTTACCTTTATCGTAAATGAAATTATCATTTAATTTATATGTAAATCGGCGAAAAATTAATACAAAATAAACTTGACACAATTCTTATAAAATTTGATTAACGAATCAATTATGGTTGGGTAATGTTTTATTATTAAAAATGTTTAATTTATTATTATTTGTTTTCCCACCCGAAATTCTTATTGTATATCGTTTCTAATTATTTTAACTTAACTAAATATATCTTTACCCATATTAAATTAAAATTAATTATACAGTTACACTTTATCGATGAGATCTTCCGAATAGAAAAATAAATTATAAAGTTACAAATAGTAAATAAAAATTGTTTCCATAGTTGTTGTTGTTAACAATTAATAATATAAATATATAAATAAAATAATATTATGGTGATAACATAATTATTTACTATCTTAAATTGTAACTTCTCTTATTCTATGGACAATTTTAACGAAGTTAATGTTAAATCCTATTTTTGATTATATATATATATATATTACACATTTTTCTTCTTAATATTTTGGTTATTAAAACGTATTATATGTATAATGTACAAATATTGTACATTATATGTATAATGTACAAATATTGTACAGTAGAATTCTAATGTGATCGTTCATCACATTATAATATGTACTTTTACCATATTTATAAGAAAAATTTTTATTTAAAGAAAATGCCATTGTTATGAAATTTTTCAAACATTATAACACACTTATATTCATATGATTCAAACCATGCTAATTTTTAAATTTTCAATCCAGCAAAAAATTGGTTTATATTGCACGACGAACTAAATTTAATTTCCTATAAGTATCATGATTTTATTTGTATGTCGCGTATGTATAGGTAAACACGTTTTTATGAAAACATTTTAAGTACAATAAAATATAAATACTCTTAAATACCATTACAAATCGTATGCGTCAAAAAAAACATTAATATTCGCGAGCTATATAAAACATTATAACAGAGCACAATATATTTAGGTTGCACGCACATTTTCCGAATAAATTCTGGAGTCGGCCATACGAATAATATTATTTTGATATACGTGAAACGTATCATGCATTAGTCTTATAAATGTATCCCGTACATATGTACGACAATAATGTGTATTGTGGTATATACGTAAACAATATGGGAGAACAGATACGGCAGCGGTCGTATAAAAAAACGAAGAAGTAAAAATGACAACCTGACCATTACATTACTTATACGGCGAATGTACTAGGAAAAACGAGTTATAAATACCGCTGGTTTTATTCAGTTTGTCACGTTTAAACAAAGTCTACATTATTTATTGTAGATAGTAGATAGCTTTTGCGCATAATGTTCCGAAGTAATAACTATAGGGAAATATTTTAATAATATACTACTAACTAAAATAGTAAATCATATTCGTATACTCTATGTAAAGCGGGTTTAGTAAAACTACCACGAAATGAGTTTCAAAATGTATACCAAATTTTTATTAACTTTTTTTTTTTTTTTACTGAGTTAGGCCACGTTGCAACGTCGTTGCGTCGATATAAAAAATATATTGTCTCATTCGTACTTATTGGTATTTTTAATTTTTCCGATACTTTTTTTTACACATGCACATAATAAAGATGTTGTTGCATTTACAACTATTATTCTACTGCACCAATATTTATCATTAAGTTGGTTTTAAACATTTTAGGTGTCAGTGCGAATTGAAATGTAATATTTTTAAGTGCAGTTTTCCGCAATTTTTAGTATTTTTTTCATTTTAATTGCAAATTTGTTGATTTTACTAGTTTTCAAAACTATTTTAACTATTTTACATCTAATTTCTATAAAATTATCAAATGGTTTTAAGTTTAAATTATATAATTTATTGTGTATTGATATTATTGTATGTTTAATCGTCACGATGTTCTATTATTTTTAAAATAGTACCGATCGTGTACTACTGGGATTATTGAATTTGTTATATTTATAATTTATATGGTAATTTGATATACGTAACTATTGGAGAGTATGTTCTTCAATCAGTTGTAGAATTTCGTTTAATGTAGTTTTTTTATGTTTTTTAAATACGCCGCAAATTAAGCGGAATTTTTCCACCTTTTTTTAAAAAATGAACATTTCAGCTTCAAAATTTAAAAAATAACAAAAAAAACTCTTGTAGTTCAACGTAATACATTATTTTGAACAACACTGAAATAAATTTTACTTCTTTTTTACTAATAAAACATCCATGTTTTACACATGAGTAACGTGTTTAAAACTGTAAGCTCATCAAATTGTAATGTTGGAGACTGATTTTTTTGATTGTCAAACTAACATATATACTACATTAGGATCTGCAAAAAAATGAGTAGGTCATTAATTCTTCAGCAGTGTATAAAAAGTGTAATAAAAAAAGATTTTATTTTGCCAGAAAATATTATGTGTTTGAAAAGTCTCGTGGTCTCGTGTTGCACATGTGATAGATCAGAAGTATAATATATATGTCATTTACGAAATAAAATTGTATGATGATTAAAAAGGTTTATATATAAAAAATAACTACCCGTTCTAATAATTGACGTAAATCGTCATTCATTTAAAAAAATTCCAGGCCAAGATGAACCTTTTAAATTGAAGTACATATCAAGTTAACACATTGAGTCAGTATCATACGAATATATCTCGTTATTAAGTAAACTGTACCTTATGAGATCAGAAATCAGTCGTTTTGTATTTATGTCATTCACTTTGATATAAATATGATTACTATTAAGTATTTTATTATGGGATTATTTTATAACTAATGTATATATTTGCTTTTATACTCGTAGTATAATAATTTATATAACAGGTTGAATTTGTATAATTGTATTTTTAACAGAAGCATGCATTTCAATTTCAATTACATTTATTATTCCGACCATAATACTATATGAATAACATTAATAAAAGAAATAAGTTATAATTTTTTCCTTCAATGATATAAATAATGATGTAAATTATTTATAACATTATACTTGTATCGATAAGTTCTTAAATCAAATAATATAAAATAATAATAGATACCCTATTCAATAATATCGTCTAATTTAAAATGTTATTGTCATTTATAAAAATTGAAAATTATTGTGTTTTAATGTGCAAACTATTTAAATGGTTTTAAGTTATTGATTAAACCACAAAAACAATGTAGATAGACCTTACATCTGTATAATATATATAAAAAATTGTTATTAACGATACTTGATATTTTTAAATGCAATTTATGAAGAAAAAAAAATACCAATTACAAAAAAGATTACGATTGAATTTAATTAATAAGTTTTCTAGTGGCTTTTTACAGAGTTGTAGGAGTAATAAGTGAGGGTTTCATTAAATTTGAAAATCATTAATTGCATTTTAAAAGCTATTTTGTGCGAAATTCAGTTTATTTTGTATATTTTGTATTTAATAGTTTAGCTTAGTTTTTTAGTTTGTTTACTAATTAATATTTAAATATTAATAACTTGAATAAAAATAATTAGTAAGAATATTAAACATCAATAGTTTAAATAAATTAAAAATAATCTTTTATAAACATTTCAAGTTTAGATTTAAAAAATTGTATTTTTGTACCACTGTAAATTTAATTCAAACTTACATTATTTTTTCGATTTTTAAATAAAAACTTCATTAAAAAAATATTTTCTGTTTAAAATGTTTGAATTAGTGTTACAAGACAATATTATTGAAAATTAACATTTTTATAAATAAAAATAATTTCAAACTTTTTTCAATACTTAAAACATTATGGTAAATTATTAAAAACCAGTAAATACTTGGTTTATAGTATGAACATATATAATGTTATGGATAATTCAGAGCTTTAAATTTTTTATGACCACTAGAACAATTAATTGTATTACTTGTTCATATATATTTATAACTCTAAAATGAAAAAATAAAAATCGTTTGCCAATGATATCCGTTGTTATATTTAAAACGATTTATGAATGGTGTGTATATTGATTTATGAATATTTCATAGACCTTTAAGAATTATTAATTTATACAAAAAGTTTTTGGTATTTGGAATGATAACTGTAATGATTACCGAGTTCCGTTTTGGGAATTTATACACAGCACTATCATGAAGAGTAGGTAAATCAGAATACTATGACGTTATTTAGTGTCACAAGTTGTTTGCTATAAGCTTATTGTATTTATTATTTTATTATTAAATAACATCTATATATATATAAATGGAGACAAAAAATTCGAAATTGCATCAGTTGAGAACGGCTGGGCCGATTATATTGATTTTTTTTTTAAATGATAGAGAATGTCGTGGAGCGGGTTTATAGGGTTTATATATGGACCTAATTCCACCCCCGGGAGGTGGTCAAACAGGAATTTTGAGATTTACGATAGAAATTTTTGTTTTTGTTTATAAATGGTGCTATGCGGGTTATAAGATTTGAGAATAATATTTATTTATTAGTGGTTAATATAATGAATTACCCGACGTTGCAAGGTAACCAAAAAAAAAAAACATAAATAAGTACTTTGAATATTTTCTATTTGTTTGTGTCATTAAAAATGCCAAGAAGACGCCAGAATGCCAATTTTTGTCGTAGAACAAATGCAGCTACAAACATGAGAAATAGAAGAGCGCAAATAACAGACGAACAATGCCAATCCGATAGTGCGAATGATTCGTAGTTGACTCACGCAGAGCAAATGACCAACTACGCCAACAGGTACATCGAACATTTATATCTGATTCATTCCTGCGTCTAGCATTCCAGTATGAGCCCGATATTGAATATTATGCTCATTCAAAAGTAGTAATTTTTAATTAGTAATTAGTAAATAAAGGAATGCCCGCACTGCTATGCTCTCAAATTCAAAAATGAGCCAGTCTGGATGTGTTGTGCGTCAGGAAAGATGAAACTACCTGAAATTGAAACACCACCTGAACCATTGAACGGTTTACTAATCGGTACAGATCCAGATTCTAACGTGTTCCTGAAGTCAATTAGAACATTCAATTTATGTTTTCAAATGACATCGTTCGGAGCAACAGAAATAGTTCGTAATACTAATGCAAATGGTCAACAATACAATTCTATACTACGGATTTTAGTACGTTAAGGTTAGGTTAGGATTATGTATTAATTGATTATATTAATCCACCGTATTATGTCCAACTTGGTATAACTTTGATACTTTATTAGATTTAAATCATACACTAAGGTACGTACAAACAGCACTAGGTCCGCGATCTATCGCAGGTAGATTGCCTACCTGATAATATACTGCTGTGAATCAGAATTTTTATTCCGGAGAGAAAACTTAAGATAAATCTAGAACATCATCCACCGAATATTAAATAACGAGTTGAATAAAGTTAGAGTCATATAGAGTTGATATATTTAACGAGCAACGAAGTGCACGGGATCAGCTAGTTTTTTATAATTATGAAGAAGCGTTCGGTTCTCGACCAAAGATTGAAGTATAATCATCATCATGGAGTACAGATTTAAATATTGATGATTTATATGAGTTCAATATATTGTTTCTATTTATTTTGCTTTATTTTTTTTACTGCCAACTTTCTTACATAACAATTTGAACCGATCTCAATTCCATTGATATAAATATTTTTTTGTCAATTATTTTTATCTCCACAATAGTTTGATAGTTTAAAACGTTGTAGGAAAACAAAATCTATTATTTCTTTTTCGCGAGTCCACAACGCACATACTCAACTCTCATCTCACGTCTACGAATATCCTTGAATGATTCCCTTCTTATTGTAATCCACGCAGCTCTGAGTCAATCTGACATTCCTAGTATTTTTTCTTGGACGGTTGCGCTTCTTTATCATTATAACGTCGGTCCTTATTTTAGATTTTTATAAAATCTTTTTTTACTGAAACATAACATATAGCCTCTTCTCCCATTTGAATCTCATTTTATTTTCGACCATTTCCTTGTTTAAAAGTGATGTTCATTTTTAACATAGCTTTTCAAGTTTAATGTTCGTTACAATTCTATATACCTAAAGTATAACATTTGTGCATAACTTTTAGGTGACAACTTTGGAAATTTTGTCGTAACACTAAGTTAAGAAAACATATATTATACAAACTACAGTAATAATACTCGACGTGTTCGTTATATAATATAATAACATTTTAGATATTATAATAAAAACAAGATCCATTTTTTTGTACCTAATTTTGAAATTAAATTTTTGTGGTTGTACGAAATTCGGAATGTTATTATAAAATGTAAATATTATAAAATTGTCAGTATAAAAATATACATTATGTAATGTACTTTGGAATAGTTAAAACATTACACTGTGACAAACGGATGAGTTGCCCCACCATCCCTTAAAATTATGACACTAATGCACAGTGGACTAAATGGACTTCTATTTAGATAGTTGATCTTCATACTTCCCGGTGGCAAGTAAAGCAAGTAGTACCTATAAACACAAAGTTATCGAGATATCGTATCATATACTCGTATATGTAATTACTATCTGAATTACTCAGCATTGCCCGAAAAAACTCCTATTAGGTGTAAAACGCTGTGGAAGCATTGTAGAAACGAAGAATATCTTTTTAAATGTAAACTATATAATATTTAAATTTGTAGCCACCACATGTGTAATTATATGGGTAGTATTGTTGAGTGCTATATATTTGTTATACTTAGTCAATTGTTTTTGCTTTTTTTTTTATAATTATCCGGCTTCATCCGTGTGTAAATTTTTTTCTTCATATTTACAATATTATTTTAAATTGTTATTATTAAATGTTATTTAATAATTATTTTATTATTTTAAAATGTTATGGGTAACATTGTTGTGTGCTAACTATTTTTTTATGCAAAGTCGTTTTTGCATTTTTTATAGTACTTCCTTGTATACAATATTTTTGGTTCTTCCTTCGGGAGACAGTATTACCAGACTATCAGGAGAGCTTACACGTGAACAGGCTACGTATAATTGGCCATGGGAGAAACAGTCATTCCTTAAATCCACTTCTGCCACTTTCAAAGATGAGTTTCATTTATTCTCACTGACTTGGTGTCTTTACTTTGAAGAATCATATCTCTTTTTTCAAAATCCTGTCCCACAATAACTAAAACAACCTCTCTTGTTGACGGTGCATTATACCAACCCCTGTGTTGTTTTACAGATTTTCTATCGGTATGAATCACAACTTTAAATTCCTGTCCTTTAGGAACATATTCAATAGCTGTTATAAAATCTCGTACGTACTGGTTGTGGTTGTGCAGCATTTTTTGAAGTTGGCCAACTAACCAAGGTTTTACGGCAGGAATAAGATTAGACCGAAGTTCCGCTTCTTTTTCATCATTACCAATAAAATATATTTGTAAAAATGATGGTTCGTTTGCATACGAAGGTAAAACACTTCCTATTCTATGGTAAACTTGGCCTTGAATTTTGAAGACTGGCATAAAGCCACATACATTTACTGTTTTAGCCCCAAACGACGTCATATGGAAACAGCCGTTGTATTTTCTAACGTTCGTTAAAAAATGTTGAGATTCAGGATAATTATTTAAAAGTAGGCTGTGTAGTGGTTCGGGAAGTGTTTCAATTGGAGGAAGAACAAATTTACTATTACTACAACAAATACCGGGGCTTTCTTCCTTCCATTTCTTTGCATGACACCACTTGCATTCTGTTGGCTGTCCTATAGAAACAACTTTGTCATTACAGTATTCTATTGTGCTGCTGTATTTAAAACCTGATTAACACTTTGACTTCTATAGAATCCGAACTGCTGATAGTGCGGAGTGTAAATGAAATGAACGTGTTTAATTTATAGGCACCGTGGCAAGGCAACGTAGAGATAACTAATAAATATAATTTGTATGTTTATTGGTTTATGTTACGGTATGGTTTTCTAGCTGCGACTTGTCATTGCGGTCGGCCTGTTGAAATAAGCATATTATATTTGTGTATTCGAATGGTATTGATTTTATTGATTCATACTGTTTGATAGTTTGCATAAATCTCAATCAAATTTTGAGATACAGCGATCAGTGAGTCAGTGGTATTTAGATTTTATATGTATAGATTTTTACGTTACATGTACTTTCACTCTTCTCTCGATGACTAATTAACTTTCAATCAGATGTAATTTCGTTTAGTTACAACTAAATTCATATTTAACCTTCGGTTTGATTGCTATCGATGAGTTTTTTTACCATTCATGTACATATATATAATGTTGATGTCTAATCGTTGTAGTGAATCTGCATGCCTGCCAGTGACGGAAATCTCGGATTTCAAGACTCCCTTGCTGAAATGACGTACAACTTATTCGTACGAAATCGCCGAGTTGGGAAACGTGGCATGACTGTCAACAATGGTGGTGGTGGCGGTTAGAGGGTAAGAAGATTGGAGGGGTGGTAGTGGAACATCTCGGTGCGACGAATTAGTACGACGGCGTCTTTACGTTGTTCTCGGTCCTTTGGCCGAATCGTAGTTTTTATATCCACCGCTACACCGTAATTTTCTACCATCACCACCGCTCACGTACGCAGCGATCCGCACACACTAACAACTCCTTTATATATAGACTACCCCTCGTCAGACTTTTTCACCGTCGTGCTGTATGTACAGAAACTACAGATACAACCATGGAGTATTATTTCCCTTTGGTCCGGTAATTTCGTAATGTTCCGGACCGAAGGCATATAACGGAACAGGCAAAGAGAATAAAAAAAAAAGGAAGAAAAAATCGCCTCGGGAGAGGATTTCGCTCCTCCGCACCTCGCTGGACCGAAGGACCGGGTAGTGTGTACGTCTGTATGACTTAAGGATGAAGGGAGAGGACGTGCGTTGATTTCTTAAACGGGCAACGGACCGCTGGCGATCCCTCATTTTCATCCTTTCTACCGCGTGTATTGCGTGTGGTATGCGTACTCATCGCCTCAGCTTCTGCCGAGAAAATCCCGACGGGAACGAATTATTATTATTACCATCACTGTTATTACTGTTCCGTTTCGGTTGAGCATCAGTCGAAAGATCGATAGTCAATCCAATATTTTTATCTACCATGGTCACCACATATGTATATCACGTCGACGTCTTTATCCATTTAACGAACTAGTCGGTGATGGGGAGCAGTACGCGCCCGACTAGGTACCTGTAATGCATTACGAGTACATCGATTTTTGTCGGACACGAATTCGTTTGCAGGACACACGGATATAACGAGCATATCGTTTGCACATTTGCAGGGAATGGTGGTGAATGGAGTAGAGCTGGGTAATACCTGAGCGTAACGGTCAAGTAGTCCGATAGTAAAAAAAATGTCCGAGTCTTATGAAAACATTGGGGAGGAATAAAAACATCAAACGTTATCATATTTCCATTAAAATGTCCCAAAAGCAGGCTGTTGCTGAGGTTCGGTTGAATTTTCGTACGGGTTAAGTTCAAAAACGTGCAGTCATATCGTGCCATACCAACACGCGAAATGCTTTGATGATTGTTATTTCAATAACCTGGTATAAACTTTTTTACCTGAGTATTTTTCAGAGGCCGCCTCCGAATTGCGTCCTGGAGTAATTTTTAAACCCGATTTACAAGTTTAATTCTGTTTGAGATAAACGGTTCGACCCATATGTTGAAGAAAGCGATGCGGTTTGTTAATCACAAAATGATAATGCATATTACTAGGCATAGGGACTTCTAGCTCTAAAAGCAAGTAGATATGCTTTATAAAATAACCAAATATACACTAAAATAGGTCTACAATTTTAGATTCTGGACGGAGTGATGGAATCTATTGGTTTTACAATGATGTGTGTTTTTTATTTTTTTATTTTTTTTTTTTTTTTGTGTCTGACGACACTTTACAATTTACATTTTTTTTTTTAAATGCTCTAACTCAAAAATGAAAAACTGCAAACACTTGAAATTTTCACCAAATGTTTATATTGCGTTTTCTATGAATGATTAAGTTTTCAATGTATTTTGACATATTTATACTTATTTATAGACAGTTTACATTTTTGATTTTTCTAAATTTTTCGTTTCAAAATAAAATATATTTATTACAATATTTATAAATAACAATGTATTATATTCTAGACTAACATATCATCTATGTTCAGAATCGTTTTTCGTATACAATGGTACCTATCATTGAATTCAAATTTAACAAATCCATTGTAATGACTTATCCTATGAACGAGTCCCACACTACCCCCAACTGTACAGCAGAGCGAGGCCCATCCGATTCTTTTTTATATTATTGTTAATAGTATTTAATTACAATACATGCAAAATAAAATGTTGGAATTGGATTTTTTACATAATGAATAGTAGTTACTTTTATCTGAATTTGATGTTTTATTAATCTTTTAATAAAAAATATGCTAAAAATCCCAAAGTCTAGTCATAACATTAAATTATTGTACTATTGCCTTTCGGAGCATTAAATTTATAAATAAATCATTCTTTATAAACTAGCAACGATATTGCAACGCATACCTATCGCATGAAAAATTTTAAACCATCCTATTCGCAGATCATTATGTACCACTTGGCTTAATATTTAAATAAATAAGTATGGTTAGTTTTAAAAATTACAGTTGCGTGATTGTTTTTCCTGTAAAATGTCAACTTATGAATACCGAATGAAACTTGTACAGACTAGAAATGTTAACTGGAATCAAATACTTGTGTGTTAGCGTATGCGTGTATACATTTGTTGTTTATGTATTTACGTGTGATCCGTTGATTTGGAAAGCAACTAGTTTTCTGAGTTTCCGGATAGTTCCTTAACATCCTCTAAATCCTCATTTGAACTGTACTCATTGGCATGAGGTATAAACGATATCCGAATTCTTTTGACTATCATTTCAAAACTGTACCGTCAATATTTGTTGATAATTATCAACATATACTCGTCCGATTGCTGCGAGTCGGTCAGCTGTTGAAAAATGTTGTTTTTGAGTATCACATCGATCCGCAAACGATCTATTTTCTTCTTACTAAGACGTTTATTTTATTATTTTTTTTATCCATAAGCTAATCGTTTGTGTATGATTTTATTTATTTTAACGAACATTATCCGTACACTACAGTATTCAAATGAAACTTTTCACGATTGGATTTCTTATTCAAATAAATGTTAAACAAATCACTTCGAAAATACGCACGCTTATGAAATTTGTATCTTCCATTGGAAATCGTTTGTATTTTACTACTATTTTTATTTTTTTCATTAGTTCCTATTGGAAATTTACTAATCTGTTCTAGCTTTAATTGGATACAGTTAGCTTTACGAAGTCTAAATTGATTTGTGAACAGAGAAAAACAACTTTATTTTGTTTTACACTTTTTGTAGATTAATTTTGTTCAAATAAATTTGTTTGTACTGCAAGTGTATGTGATATTACATTATAATATTGTTTGACATTTACTCGTATTGCAAATAAATAATATATTTCACATTTTTTTATTTGTAATAATAATTTTTAACATATCAATATATTCAAAATAATTATTATTTTTTAAAAATGATAAATTTAGGTTGAATATCAATAATATAAGTTCATATTCTAAATTATATATTTATATACATTTATTTTTATTTTTATATTATAAATAACTATATTTTAAAATTGTATTTAATTAAAATATAATTATGAATATTTATAGTTTAACTGCACTAATTAAATAATATTATTTCTAAATATTCAAGCATTTAATGTTATTTATCTTATTGTACATTCAAGTATAAAAGCATTACAAGGTTACTTTGAATAATTATAGTACAATTTAAAAATTACGTATTTAATAATTAAAATAATTTATTGTATTTTTTGTAGTATTTGTGTTGTGCATTAAACAATATTATATACTTTAAACATGAAGATCTTAAAAACCGAATAATTTGTAATTTAATATATTTTTAACACGAATAAATGTTTTTAGGTTTGGCGTTAATAATAATTAATTAATTAGTACTATTAATTTAAATATTGTTTGTTATATAATGTCACACAGTAAATAAAATATTTTTAAAATTCTTTCAACTTCTTAAAATTATAATAGATTATTCAGAATTGAAGTTAAATAATTTTCTAAATATTTCAAAATAATATAAATAACTGAAAAGTTAATAAAACTATCTAAAAATTATTAGAAAAATACTTTAATAAAAAAATTTATATTAAATTAGAATTCAATTATATAATTATAATTAAAATAACTTTAATTTCTCTGTGCATTTAAAAATTGCAATTAGCACAATAGATTAAATATCTACACCAATTTTGTCAGCCGTTAAAATTCAGCAATGAAAGATCCGAAATTTTTAGCGCATCAGGAAAAGTTGTACTCTTACTACTTTTCGCTCTATGGAACCTTTATAATTACTTCTTGCTGGCCAATATATTATTGATATATTTTTTTTTTTTTCGAACGCCACGAAAATTCATTTCTTGCATTTAAATTACGTAATTTGGGGAAACCAAAATTTGTGATCTGGATGTAATTTTAAAGCTTTAACTAAAATACAAGTTAAGGTGTATCATAAAATTGGATCGTTGATATCAATGCCTATCGATGAACCAAATTTTCTTAGATATAGTTTAAAAATAGTTGTGAAGAACTTGTGACAACTCGGTGCCAGTAAAATTGCAACGAACAAGTTGAAGAGAGAGTAGCTGTGGGAATGTTGAAAAGTTTCATAATAAATCGTAATCAACTTATTAAACTGTATAAAAGTACAATAACCATAATGGACCTAATTATAATTGAGATATTACAATAATCAATTATCAGAACTCAGGTCTTTATTTTTCAGGAGGAAAAGTTTTTTTTTTTTTAAGACATTGCTGATCCGATTCACCTAAACCATTAAAAAGTCTCTAAAATTGTTCTCATCATGTATATAATTCGGATTTCAAATTGCACCGTTTGTAGAATAGAAATTAAGGATGAAACCTTTATGCCGACATTTTAAGTTTAAAGTCAAGTTTATCATTTGGTTAGTTATTTATTATCCATTTATCCAATAGAATCAAAGTTTTTTATAAACATATTTCATAGGTGACTCAGAAAATGAAGTAAAAAGGTGTTTGTTTATTACTCTTAAAATCGATAAACATGTGTTGTATGGTGTACAATGGGATTTATAAAGCGATAATTATAATTCATTTATTTTTATTTCTTTATAGTAACCTAACCTAACCTAATGATAAGCATTTATTTTCACTAACAAAGCCGGGTAATTCAGCTAATAAACTTTTGAGATTATAAAAATATTTAATTACGCTTTTATTAATTATGAATGTATTTATAACATGGATTTTAATTCAGAAGTTGTTCTTGTCAAATTTACTGTAAAAAAAAAATAATACTTTATTACCAATATAAAAAAAAGATACTCATATCAAATTAACGTCTCAGTAAAATTCGTAACTATTTCATTCGTCTTTACAAGTCTCGAAATTTGAATATTACAAATATTTGTGTGTTTTTTCGAATGAAAGTTTTTTTTGTTGATTTTTGAACTGTTTACCGATTATTATATTAATTAAAACATATTATTCAGGTGAAGAATACATTTTTTGCGTAAAATTTTACCAAAAACTAAAATGCATTAATGAGTTATCGAAGGCAACTGAAAATTACGCAGTACCCAGTCGGAAATGTATAGCATGTGGTTACGATTAGCCGTTACGGTAGCAATGGAATGGTACCTCAAATGAACTATGCAGAGGTTAAAAGGGGCTTATATTTCAAGTTAATAATAATTTAAGATGTGGTATTTCAAAGAGATACAATAGTGGTAATTAATATAACGATTCACTTGAAACCACGTTTAGGTTTGCTATATAAAGCATGTATTGAGTTGATAAATTGTAGAGTTATTTTTTCCTTGCTCTGGTTAAACATAATATGATTATGATATTATATTACTTTATAACTTCAAACTATTAGCTATATTGCTATTTTTGAATTTCAGTAGATACTCTTAGCATATTTTAGCATATAATATTTATATATATAATATAATAATAAGTAATAATATTATGCTTAATTTAATAAATAAGTGATTACGTCTTGTTTGGCTATAATTAGAGAAATGTTATAATGTTTAAAATAATAATAATAGTTTAAATATTACAAGTAATTTTATATTTTTTTCTCTGATATTTATACTTTGGGTATACCAATAAGAAGATATCAAAGTAATGTTAAGCGTACCATGACAGTTTACTAATTAAAAATGTTATGGTTACACTACCAATTTAAAATTAGTCAACCCTCAAGGGATATTCTGCATGCTAATTTTGCATGAGATAATGAATAAATTTACAACATTTTTTATGCAGCAAATTGTATTCAACAGTGGGATTTCGATAAAACATAAATTACCTTTGTTAGGTATGAAGAACAACATAATTATTCTTCATTTTAAAATTACTTTAATGAGTTATATAATAAATTTATACGTATACTGTTAAAAAATTACTTCAGTTAAAATTTAGTGCAAAAAATTTATGCTCAAATATAAAAAAAAAATTCATACATTTTGACTGAATATTTTTATTACAACATGATATTTTAACATCCCATTGTTAAATCTTTCAATATATATGTTATATGATATAACCAATTGTTATAATCTATAAGTAAAACAAAAATTATTTTAATTGAAAAAAAAAACTGTTGAATTAAATTTTGATATGTAAAATAAATAATGTGTGTATAAAGAAGAATAGATTTTTAGTTTTTCATTGTAACAAGGTTTTTTTTTTTGTATTAAAAATGTAAAGCCGTAAAGTAAAATATTCCATTATTATACTCGAATGTTTAAAAATTATTATAATTTTAAACAACAATTTTAAAAAATGATTTAATTTCTGTTTTTAAAATTCGAGTTATGTAATTTAATAGTCGTTTAATGTAACGATAGTGATCTAAATTTTTATTTGGATAACAAAGCATGCAGCTCAAAATTGAAATATTTATGGTATTGGTACATTCAAAATTCACCTAACTTCTTTAAATACGCAAAGTATGGTTGGAGAGTTGATTAATAAATATAAAAAAATTACACATATTTTTATTGTAAAAAGCTTGTGTAGCAGTACTTGATTGTTTTATGCTTAATTAAATGAAAATTAAGCTCATAGAATGTGTTTAATGGAAATTCAAGTGTTTGAACGGAAACATAATACTTGTATACAATATACAAGTATGATAATAAAATGCATGATGATGTATAATTTTATGGCCATGGACTTAAAAAAGCTCAAGCTTTTTGTTAAAATTTTTATTTTTGAATTATTCACTCATTAAACTAAATGCGTAAAAACAGGTATTTGTGCGATTACGTAATGACTCCGGGAAAACTTCCATTTTGTCTAAAGTGAAGTAGAAAATATAATAAGTAACATCATCGTCGAAGAATATTCTTTCGAAGTCCATGATGTACACATGTATCGAAGTATAATAACCACATAGACGTACGTATTCATTACCGAAATATTACATCGAAATAATACTACAAGGCGATGAACTCTATACTATTAACTCTATGTAGTGTATTCATATGAAGCAAGGTACCTCATTAGTCATTGCTTTTCGAATTTATTTATACAAATGTTCGTTATATATATCATTCGCAAAGTTCGACTTTACATGTTAAAAACTAGACCCTTTGCTTTGTATATATATATATATATATATATATATATATATATATATATATATATATATATGTGAAAAAACTTGTTCCTTCGTTCATGATGCAAAAGTCCGATCGTTTTTAAATGTTTAGTGCAAAAAAAAAAAACATAACGGTCATTGGATTTCTCAATCAAGTGTTCATTGTTTTTTTTATCAAACCATTTCTAAAAGATTAATGAAAATAATCTATTTTTTTTATGACTTAAATCAATATTCTGCACTTAAAAGTTGAAAATTGTTTTGATCAAGTGGATTTAATTGTATTATAAAGGATAACTATAGTAAAATAGTGAACGAATTTATTGGGCATCAATAGTTGTTTTCTGCATTAATTACGAAAACCATAGGTATTGTTTTTAACTGATTTAATTGACTCATATTTTATTTAAAATGTCCGCTTAGGGATGAGGCACAAAAAATAAACAATATACTTACTCTAAGCTGTGTTGCACAAATTGATGTAAAAAAAAAAAAAAAAATAAGAATATTTAATAGTTATTTGTAAAAACAATTACTATTATTGAGTCTATATCATATGACTAGATAGTCTAAAAGTTAACCGATTGTATAAGAGGGTAAAAAAAAGAACTGCAAACGAGTTACTCAAGGGCCTATGTCTTTTCGCAAAATGATAATATTTCTTAATACATGAAACATATATCTAACGCATATTTTTGTCTACGGGATGTAATAAATATTTTTATAAAATATTCTTTCTTCTTCGGTATTCTTTGGTATTCGGGTAAGATCATATCATGGCGTTTGGTATTATAAATAATATGAGCTGTTTTTAAATTGAAAATAAATAATAATAATAAGAAAAAAAATAGAAAAATCGATAACGACGAAATTGTGATTTGCATTATAACATTTCACCGTCTCCTGAATATACCGAATAATAAAACTGTTGGCTACAGCTTTGCGTTGTAACCGCTGCGTTTACACGCATCATGCCCGAGGGACGGACGGTAGATTTTATGTAAACGATGTTTTCGACGAGATGATATTATTTTTACCGGTTCCCACACGTTGGATATCGTGGTGTAAGAAAAAATAAAACGCACACACTGCGGCAACACCGATTTCCGTTGAGTCACCGTGATACGGCCATTAAACGGTGGGTGACGCGCGCTTGTTTGTTAAAAAGGCGTTAAAGAATCTTCCCTCTACCCCACTCCCCCCATTATAAACCACAACAAGATTTACTGAGACATCTATAAATATTTTTTGAGTTTAAAATACAGTTTTTAGAGAACGTGATATGCTTGTAATTTTAGCGGAAAATATGTCTTACGTGGGGACAAAACTATTCATAGAAAATGCTCTATTTCTTTTGTTTTAAAGAGAAGAACTTAATTGTGATAAAAATGCATTCAAAGTTATATAGAAGCAAATATTTATAAAAAAGTACCAGTTTTTTTTTATAGTTATATACGTATTTTTTGTATAATTATAAAAAATGACTGAAAAAATTTATCGAGGAAAAAAACGCGCTATTTCATAGATCATTTTATCTTCTTTAAAAAATAATAATAAGAAACTTTATGGAGAGCTTACATTGAATGGTTTTGTTTCTTGCAACATGGTTTTTCTGCCTAAAAACTATAAATAAATTATCATTTTATTTATAGATCCACGAACATGATCATGATCACGCACTCGAACGCGTGCATCCGTACCGTACCCCTAGTGGTCGTTGTTATTCTATGAAGCGTTATGTCTGGGGCATGCTTTTGAGTATCACGTCCTTTTAATATTTGAAAAATGTTCGTACAAGTCAAAATGTGGTATCATCGACAGTAGTACATTTTGAATGGAATACAAGCAATATTGGATGTATGCAAGGGCTATTCGAGGTTTTGTTTAACGTGGAAAGCGATCTTAAACCAACAGCACGGGCAATACTGCGTTTGAACACTGTAGTGGAACGTATTGATACAAACATTGGAAATCAAAACGCGTTTGAATCATATGACGATTTTTGAATCGATTTTCACCATAGGAACAATCTGTTCTAGAAACGAATTTTTTTGTCGGATTTCAAATTCTACTTATCTCCTCTTTTTCCACGATTTTCAAATGTATACCGACTATTGGTTATAGTGCTCTTCTAATGCTGCTAAATACACACACGTACGATGGTGTGGCTGCGCACTGCTTGCGTGGTACGTTGTGTACGCACACGCATCACGTGATCACGCGGGGCCATCATATATGATCATTCGTATAATGCAGGGGATAATATGCAGAAAGTTATTAGTCAAAAAGCCTGTCAAACGAATGCGGCGCGCGGGCAGAGAACCACGCGTTCCGATCGACCGGCTGTTTTTAGCCGGGCACATCAAAATCATAATATTATATATAACCCATCAATCTTTGGTCGCCGCAACATCTGCACAGCCGTTCCATTAATTAACATATTATCATATAATATTTTGTGTATGCTCGTACACACGTATATATTTATGATCTTTTTTTCTCTCTCTCTCTTTCACTCTCTCTTCTCCTCCTACTTTTATCTTCCTCTCTCAATCCACTTCTCATATCCTCTCACTCTATACGCTCGCACCGAAAACCATCGCCTCCATCACCACCATCGATACCTGCATACCACATACCATACATGTATATTTTATCTATACTATGTTATTGTTAAACGTTTCCCTTTTATGCCTTTCGACTGTACAGCGCATGCATGTATGTATCTTTTCTCTCTCTTTCTCTCTCCCCACTACATCGATTTATCCACGTCAAAGACCTCGGGGTGGATTTGTTGAAAACCGCACCGGAACAGCTCGTCGGACGACGTGGTGACAACAATGTGGTCGATTCGCCTACACGCTCGCTCATGCTAGAGCCCGGTAGTTAGCCCGAGCATCGATTAAGACTACAATGAAATGGATTCAGTCGTTGAAATAATAAACGTGTACATGATATAGTCTCACAACGATTTGTTTTTCAAAAAACGCTTCCAACATTGTGTGATGAATTCAAAACGTATACGTTATAGCCATTTTATTTAAGAGAAAAAATCTTCCATTCTCTGATGAAATTGATGATCCTTGGATAACTCGTAGTCTATTACATTAGCTTTTTCAAATATTTGTATATTAGCCAAATAAGAATATATTTAAAAAAATTATTGAAAATGATTTAATAACCATAAATATTATATTTCTATATAGGTCCTTATCGTATTCACACACATAAAAAAAATTTCACCAATATTTAAAATATAATTTTTTCTGCGACAACAAAAGTATTTTTCTTGGTAATTTTTCCATATACAAAAAAAAAAAAAAAATGAAAATAATAATAACTATTCCCAGACCAATGTAACATATCAAGAAAATATATCTTAAATACATTTTGTATCACAGAACATATTTCAATTAGTAAAAAGGATTAAAGTTTCTAGCATTAAAGAGATCATGTTCGTATACAAGTATAATATATATATAAATGTGGAATATTCTCAGAAAAAAATCCTAATCCGATTAAGTGACAATTTTTAATGATGGTATTATTTTGATTATTTTTGCAGCGTATTACAATTTTAATTGAACGCAAACAGTATCGATCTACGAGTATATGTATTTTAAAACTGATATATTATTTATTAGCATCATATATTTACATGAATTGCATTTTTATCTAAAAAATGTTTCATAGCAATAATTATATAACATTGAAAAGATATAATAAAATAACTCGTATTGAAACATACAAGTAAATTATTAAATATATGTATGGTACCTAAATATTTTCACTTGTAATTTTTCATTTTAAATATGTTATATAAATAACGATAATTATAATTAAACATACCAATTCACTAATGCATGTTAAGTTTTGTTCAATTGTAAACATTACGAACTCAAATTATTGCTATCCAATAATATGGATTCCATAAATCTTCTGTTGTTGGTATTAATGGAAAGTATTTTGTATCGTTCAATTGGTGTTAAGTTTCGGACCGTGTTAGTTTTCGAATCACATTTCCATTCAGTCGAATAGATCAGGGTTCTTTAACTTCTTTATGAATATTTCTTATTATTATTTTAAAACGGTGAAAATCACAATGAATACTATGCATGGATATAATTTAAGTTGGACGAGAATTCTTCATACATTTTCATCTAGATCTAAACACATAATTATACACGTACATTAAAATACAATGAACTACATAAAATTTATTTTTATAAATTTAGCAAAAAAGTGAATACATTTTTAAACCATTAAATCAATAAATTATTCCTATAAAACAAATAAAATAACAATGCATAATCTTTATGTGGTATTGTTTCATAATATTCTTGTATTATACTTAATTATTCAGTCGCAGTTATAAAACGTGAAAAATAGTAATTATACGAATTGTGCAGGAAAACCGAATAAGATTTTAAAGCGATTAAAATAATGCTTTGGTTGGAGGCGTTTTAATTAGATAAACAAATATAAATTAAAAAAAAAATCTTTTGAAAAACAGTAAAGTAATTATTATACCAAATATTACAATAGTTATAATTTACACGTATAGTATATAGTTGAAAGGGCAAGGGATAAATGTGTGGGTGGAGAGAATTTACTACTGTGTTATATTAATATTAAACAAACATTATATTTAACATATTATTTGTATTTAGTTAAAAATATTGTTCATTCATAATTTCATAGGAGGATTAATTTATGTGATTAATTTAATCAATGTTATTATTTAAATTTTTGTTTATTTTTTAAATTTAAATTGTATACAATTTTAAATTAAGGGAAATAAAATTGATAAAACATACAGCCTCTATCTGTATGATATAAATTAAATAATTTCAGGATAAGATAATTTTTTTAAGATTGAAGTTTCTAATGTTGCCCCATCCGAGCACATGAACGATAATAGCACATTGAATATTTTAATCAAATACTATTCTTATATAATACTTTAGATGTACAAAATGTTACATAAATACCGTAAAAATATGTTCGCGTTAAAAAAAAAAAAAATTGTTAAATTATTATATTTAAAAATATGTGAATAAATATTTATTCATTGTTAAAAAGTTTAAATAATTATAGTTAAACACTATGCTTCAAGTAAGAATGAAAATTAAAAAAATAAAATGTTTTCTCAGATGTCAAGATTTTTCAGTTGAAACTTATAACTTAGAAAAAATACAATTTTCCACAAAAATTGTTTGTTTCAATTTAGGTTTTGTATACTTATACAATTATTTATTTAATGATTAATAATATATTCTGCGACATTATAATCGCAAGCTCGCAAAAGGAAAATAAAATTAATTAAAATTTTAAAACTAACTTTCATCATTGAGCGCAGGCATTTACTTCACATTTCAATGTGACCTTGGAAATATGTTTTTCTTCGTTTCCCATACATTTTCTCGCAATGTAAATATGTTTGTGATAATAAAAGTACATATTTGCTTGAATTGCTTATTCAACTACATTTAATTTAATTAATTAACATGTATAACGTTTGTTGAACACTTGATATGCAATGGAATAAAATTAAATAACTTCAAATTAAGTATATAAAAAAAATTCAAAAATTAAATTTCAATACTTGGTAACTCAGCCATTAATTTTAAACCCGCAAGGAAAACACATTGTATCCACTCGATTTAAGATTATTAGACATTGGAATGACTATAATATAATATTATCTACTACCATTGTGCAATATAAAACATTAATGTGACTAATTGAAATAATCGCTGTTAATATGTGTAGTAATAGTACCTGTAGTATGTAAATGAGAGAAATAAGAAACACCGCAAACTACAGAAATGAAGCGGCAATAAGAAAATGCATATAATGCCACTTATTTGAACGGCATTTAAATTAGAATTGATGAATGCAGAACTTGAAACTAAAACTCGATTATTTCGTACATTATGTATAGGTGTACTGTTGATGATAATTTGAGCTGGGCAAAGAGAGACATGAGCTATTATGAATGCAATTATTAGACGAACATTTGTTATTTTAGGACGGATCATTATGCTGAATCATCATCGCTGATACACATAGTATTAAATACAAGTATTTTGGTGTCCTAAAACAACAATCGTACTCATAACTGGAAGGAAATGGGTTAAGGTATTGACATGTATACATTTGTAGAACATACCCTTTCGTTCATGTAGTCCAATGCAATTAAATAGTGATTAACTGAACACGAAAATGCATAACTTTGCTCACATTAATTTATTGTTGAAGTATTAATCAATTATATAATAGTGTTTTAAAAATAGAGAACCTGGGATAGTAAATAAAAAAACAATCACAGTGATTTAATTATAATATATTGAATTTTTAATTTTTTTTATTTTAATAAATTTTCGTATTAAATAATTCAGTTCAATAAATACTGATTAAAATTAATATTTTTAGTACTGTAATAATAATGAGTGTAGTAATAACAATATGATATTTGGGATCAGAAGTAACAGAAATATAGGACGGATTTGATTGAAAAGTAGCATTACGGAGGGAAAATATTGTAAGACGACGATTGTTTTTATTTTAGCATTGTAGATTTGCTTGAATGAAAGTCATGCTTTGGACAAGCAAGTGATCATGTTGAGTTTTATCGTCATACTTAATATAATACATTATAATACATACATACATACATATATAAGTAAAATGGTGTGTTTTTGATAAAATTAATATTATTTAAGTAGTAAAGAGTAGATTGGTTATAAAATAATGATTACGATTACGTTAGTACCTATATGCTAGTACATTTAAATAAAAAACTATAAAAGTATACATAAACATTTTTAGAATTACAAAATTAACTTTTTTACATAGGTACTGCAAATAACAAAAAACATTATTTAATGTCCTAATGAAATCGAGGAATACATTTTTTCCCTGAATTAGTGATTCATAATATGAACATTATAATGTATGTTTCATTAATTTATATTTTTGTTGCCTCATAATAAATTTCCATGTATTTTGTGTCTGCCGCACGGGGTTCCGCGAAAAAAAACGGTTTCCAATGAAATCGAATATTTTTTATCCGTGTATACATAATGTATAATATTAAACTGTACATTATACATATATATATATACATGAGTATACGTATACAATATTATATAAATATTATAATATGCGACCATGTGTAGAAGGTATATAAGTATTGGGTTTCAGGAAGAGAGAAGATAAATAGTATAAACATTGTTGTGGTCACGGACAAAAGGAGGTATGGTTTTCACATAAATAATAAAATGATTATTAACCGAACACCGACGGCAACATCGGCCTATATTAAGCGCGTGTGTGTATACACCGGTCGGAAACATCTGCCCGCGACGCCGACGTAGTGTGAATGTGTATAATGGTCGCAGGAGGAGCTTGAAGAAAGGATCGTTAAGAAGAAAAATATATTACCTGCACTCAATATTAAATTATATACAATATAGACGGGCGAGCGAGTGAACGTGTGTGTGTGTGTGTGTGTGTGTATGCACGCGCACGCCGACTAATAAAGGGATGAACTGCCGATTTTCGCAGCTGTCTCGGGTTGGAATCTTACAGGACAAAGTGCTAGTGTAATAATTATAATATTACGTTTTATAACGCGTCATCGACGATGTACGGAACTGAGATTGGACGAGTTCAAAGTTGTATATGTGCTATGGATTATAAATAATATTATTATTACTATTATTATTATTATAATAACGTTTCAACGCGGTAGCCAGACGGGGTTAATTGCGGATGACTTGGAAACTCCGTGTATTCGTTGGAATTTGAATTTTTATACACACGTTCTATCGTTTGTAGTCGATTTGCTCAACGACTACAGAGTGTGCGTCAAGCAATCTGCAATCTGCACACCTCCTATCTTTGATACAAATAATGTCTCTTAAAATAAAACTGGTATGAAAAAGAAAAAACACTATTACAAATAAACTCTATGAGACAATAATATTGCTATCGTTCTGATCGGATTGTGTGAACGTAGAAAAATTGCTTATTTTTTCAGTTGAGGATATAATGTACATTATGACAGCATTATGACATCATGATGAAAAAAAAAACAATTGTTAACACAATAACATCATGGTGTTGATTTATATGTATTACATGTTTATATCCAAAAAAATACAATTATGTTTACTAATTTATTTTGTTTTAAAAATATTGTATCTGACACCATTTCATGTGGATCAAGCGTTGATGTCATACATACATATTTCGCCAATGTAATCGATAAAATTAATCATTAAATTTTATTTAGAATATTTAGAAAATTAAAGTTGATTGTAATTAGTGAATATTTTTTATAGTGAATTATCTCTTTCATTGGAGATCGTCATCAAATTGTAGGTTACAAAAAAAATTCATCTGTTCCAATAAACGTTAATTAATTAAATAATAAAATAAAATAAAATAAATTATATATCGGAAATTCCTCAAGAAACTCATAGAATTTCATTTAGCATCAATATTTTTCCTTAATTTTTTTAATGAAATATGTTTTAAAAATTGTTGTGAAATTAATGTTTACAACGGCATGAAAATATTTTACATAGTTAATAATCAAGTTGAAGCTGATTTACTTCAATTTGATTTAAATATTCTCAATGAATGATATATTAAGAAAAATTGTTTCCTTAATATTTATTAATTATGGATAATAGAATTTCCAGAGCTCGAATAGTCTTAACATTAAATTACAATCTCAATGGTGAAACACTACATAGAACTCAATGACATATTCCGAACCTCGGTATTTTTTTATTTATTAATTTTTTTTAATTTGACTGTGATTACTGTGATGAACATTGTTGACAGATCAAATAAAATCCTGGGTTACATTGATAGAAATTGTACAGACTTCAAAGATTAATTTGATCCAAAGTTCGTATATTGTTGTTTGGTACGTTTTATTCGTGAATATGGTCTTCACACCAATCGGGTCATAAAAATAAAATTAAGGAAATTCAGGAGGTGATCTTATGTTTTCTCTTATTTAATTATTTCATAGCCATAGAACTACATTTTTGTACTCACTATTTTCACGTTTCTTAATTTTAAAATACTTAAACAACGAAGTTTGTGAGTAGACTTCTCAGAAAAAATTGATTATCCGGAGTTCTTAAGTTATTTTTTCTTTCATACTTCACGTTTACTAGATCTTAAAAAAAAAAAAACTTTTTATTTTAGCACATAAGTTACTAATCGTGCAAATAATACCTTCCAAAATATAAAACTATTAACACTATAAATTAATTTTAAAAGTCGATTTTTTCGTTCAAACTTCGACTCATTTAAAACGTAATGTAATTTCGTACTTGTTGATTCATGTACATCATTGTATCTCATTGTTTTTACATTATTATTTACTAGCAATCATTATAATTATCCAGTTATTGGGCCCGGCTCATTTGCACCTTAAACAAATCTATTGTTACAATGGTAATGACGTCGGCGAACATAGTGATCCGAATTTGACACTGTTCTGTCAATAAGTAACGTATTGTGAGAGTGACACGTGCGGTCGTCGAAAGATCAACGGTGAACGTCACTTTCGGGCACGGACCCGTGATCGAGGGATTGCGCACCGCCGACCGATGCAACCGCCTTCGGTACTTTCCCGGCAGAGTCAATCGAAATGGCACACGTATTAAATTACGAACGGTAGTTTTATTTTTCTTCCGTTCGTTGATGTCTCTTAGATAAAGGTAGTACACAATTGCCGGTGTATGGTTGTTTATTTTTGTTATTTTTTTTTTTCTACCTGCGAATTCAGCGTTCAATTTACATATTTTAGAACCGCGTACCGAACAGCCGTCACGTGCACGTCCAATCATCATTTGTAATCCTGCTGTAATCCTGCTGTAATCGATCGTCGCAATACACATAACACGCGTGCCGTTAGATTAAATATTTGTAACGATCGAAAAACATTCACCGCGGCTTTTGTGCGATTAGATTGCCGCTTATCCGTTTTGGTGGGACACGCGCAACTTTTTATCGCGTATGTGTTCGTGGTGTGGCCCTACGGGTCTTGGCCTGCCAACCGAACTGCTCACGAATGGTCTCGGTGCGGTTTCCAAGCTCGCGCAGCCCGACCGCATTAATTGTAATCGCCGAGCGCAGTGATTTCCAACGTGCGATCGACGTTTGCGTTTCGCGTAAATGGTCTGAAAAGCATTGCGTTGACGTGTTTTATTGTATTCCGTCCATAATTATCGATTGTCAGGGTTTAAAGTGTCAAAAAAAAAAAGGACGGGGATGGAAACTCTTATCCATATATAATCATTCTCAGCGTTCCATAGGTTACCATACAATTACCCGGTAATCAATTATAAATACGTATATATTTATTCTAAAATGTTGTAAGCGAACAATTTCTTCCACAACCTATTCTTGTGCTGTACAAATGTGTCTACTGAAAGTTACTTAATTATTGTTTTAAATAACAGATTGTAAAAATGTAATAAAAAATAAATAAATTTAAAAAAAAAAAACTTATATAAGTATATATAATGTACTATACATTTTATAATTCATTACTAATATAAATTATTTTTTTTCTAAACTACTGTTTAACACCTAGTGGCATCAACTAAATGGCATAGCCAATTTTTCAACCGCTTTGTTGCGTATGATTATTTTTAATAAACGGTCGATCATTTCAGTAAACTTTGCGGAGAAATGTTAAATGGAATGTTTTATAAGCGCTGTGACAGGTAGAGGAACTAAGTTCCCTTGCGTTCCCCCACTTTAAGCCTTGTCAATGGTTATGTCAACGTTTGTATTTTCAACCGACGATGATGAAGTTTTGGTCAAAGAAGTTAAGAAGCGGTCTTATTTTTATGAAATCTTCAAAAGAAGAAAACAATGATGATGAAGTCACTGATAAGATTTTATACAGGTAACATAGGGAAGTTCGTAAATCATTCGATCATTGCTTTGCGACAACATTGTGACCATTTAACACGTAGCTGATAGTTCACTTTATTTCAACTGAAATTTAATTTAATATACTGTTTTATCATTCAAATATTCTTAATTATGCATCATTTGTCAGTAATATAGAACAATAGAATGATTAGTATCTAATTACAGTATTATGATTAATTATATTAAATAAACTTATCATACAATTAACTATCGAGTCAAGTTATACAATTTAGGGAAATAAATTATTTGAAATTAATTCTTTAATAAGAAATATTATTAATTTTTTTTTTCTTGAGATAGAATAAATGTTGATTTTGATTTAAAGTTTTAGTAGCATACAATTTACAATATAATGTATATATAATTATTTAAGCATTGAAGTTCGGACAAAGATGACTAAATCGCACATTATCAATAAAGTTTTTAAATATTTTACCTACATTATTTTTAATACCATTTCATTTATTTTATAATAATACCACTGTTTTAGTATTATCAACAATGATTTTCTCTACCGTTAAAATTAGTATTAAAACATATAAATTAAAATTAAATTAGAAAAAATTTACGCCTTTACTCTACACAATGGTATTAGGATAAAACAAACTCCATCCGCAACGTATTTAGTTGTATCATTTAAAAGTTTGATTTTAGAATATACTAAAAAGTGTATTTTTAAATCTATGGTCGTAACTAGGAAACCAGCTGCGGCACGCAGCGTCTAGTCGTTGTGGCCAGTCGCAGTTTGGAAACCGTAACTTTATGCGTGTAGTTTTCTCACTTTCGTTGGCTTCTGTGACATCTGTAACACGAATGAACGATGTTGATCATCGTGGTCGGCTGCGTACACGTTTTAATACGCATCACTGCAAACACTCGACGTGCGTACTACATACAGTATCACGGGCTGCGTTTCGTGTGATGAGTTGACGTGTAACAATTATCGAATAACATTTATTTATGACGATTACATCGATATTGGTGTGTCGTTTAATAATTATATTAATAATAATAATAATCTTCTTCTTCTTCTTTTGCCTCACCTTCCT
This sequence comes from Sipha maydis, assembly GCA_034509805.1. Taxonomy (NCBI): domain Eukaryota; kingdom Metazoa; phylum Arthropoda; class Insecta; order Hemiptera; family Aphididae; genus Sipha; species Sipha maydis. Next base: position 29,880 of record JASXSY010000420.1, read on the forward strand.
TCCAACTATTTGGGGTCAGCCACCCTTGTCCTACACCTCCACTTTACTCGGTCAATCACATCTCCTCTGCACACACCGACAACCCTCATGTCATTCTCCAAAGTTTCCAACCATCTCTTTTTTGGTCTTCCTCTTCCTCTTTTCCCTTCAACGTCCATCTTCATAACCACTCTTACTGCATTTGTTTCCTCTCGCCTCATCACATGCCCAAACCATCTCAGCCTATTTTCTCTCATCTTGTCCACAATTGGCGCTACACCAACACTACCTCTCACGTATTCATTCCTTATTCTATCTTCTTTTGTCACTCCACCCGACCATCTAAGCATTATCATTTCCGTGACACTCATTTTTTGTTCTATTCTCCTGTTAACCGCCAAACACTCTGAACCATACAGCATAGTAGGTCTCACTACACTTTTATAAAATTTACCTTTCAGCCTCATTGGAATTCTCTTATCGCATAACACGCCCGATGCTTCTCTCCATTTCATCCACCCGCACTTAATCCTATGTTTTACATCCATGTCAAAGCCCCCGTCCTTTTGAACAAAAGATCCTAAATATTTAAAGCTCTCAACTTCACCTATCACATCACCATCTATTGTCAGTTGTCTCCTCATTCCTTCAACTTATTGGTCTCTTTGTCCAAAATCATACTCTATAAACTCAGTTTTATTTCTACTAATTCTCAATCCCTTTTCTTCGAGGGCTAACCTCCACTCATTTACCCTATTATTGAAAACTTCCAGGTTTTCTCCTACCAGAACTATATCATCCGCAAACATCATACACCATGGTATCTCGCCCTGTATCTCCTTTGAAACCTCATCCATTACCACTGAGAACAGGTAGGGGCTTAGATCTGACCCCTGGTGCACACCTACTCCTACACTGAAACATTCTGATACTCCACACCGACTCTTGACACTAGTACTCGACCCTTCATACATATCCTGGATCAAATTTACATACATTTTTGGGACATTTTTCCTCATTAATGCCCACCTTAAAACTTCCCTTGGCACCCTGTCATACGCCTTTTCTAAATCTGTAAACACCATGCTTAGTTTTTTATTCTTTTCTCTGTACTTCTCTACTAATTGCCTAACTCAAAATAATGGCTCAATTGTCGATTTTCCTGGCATAAAACCCAACTGATTTTCTGATATCGACGTCTCAATTCTTATTCTCTTCTCTATAATATTTTCCCAGATCTTTATACTATGACTCATGAGTTTTATTCCTCTATAGTTCCCACATTCTTGTATGTCTCCTTTTCCTTTAAATATTGGTACAATAAAACTCTTTCTCCAATCTTCTGGCATTTTTCCCTCTATCAGTACCTTATTGAAAAGATTTTTCAACCACCTAATGCTTACATCCCCTAACATTTTCCACACCTCTACAGGTACTCCATCTGGTCCTACCGTTTTTTTCTTTTTCATCGCCTCCACCGCATCTCTCACTTCCTCCTCACCCACTAGATCAATCAATCCTTCATTCCATGACATACTCTCTAAAGCTTCTTTTGGATACTCCTCGTTCAGTAATTTCTCAAAATATTCTTCAAAATATCCTTTACTCTTTTTATATTTTCTCTCCTCCACATAAAATAATCAATCTGCGGCCTATTTCTTCCACTTTTGTATGTTATATAATGCTCTTCTCTTTTTCTAAAATATGTATTGATTACTGCAAGCTCATACGATTCTGCAAAATCTAAAACTTTTTCTCCAGCCCCATTCCTCTCGCCAAAACCATACCCTCTGTGCACTCTTTTATACCCTACCCTCTCTCTCCCTACGTGACCATTTATATCACCACCAATCACAGCATCCTCATTTCCTGGTATTCCTTGCATCACCTCATCCATCTCTCGCCAAAACTCTTCCTTTTCACTTTCTTCACATCCTACTTGCGGTGCATACGCACTTACTACGTTTAATACTTTCTCCTCAAATACCAATTTTGCCGTAATAATTCTATCACTTTTCCTTCCTACGTCGACCACCTTAATTTTCATCTCATCATCCAATATTCTCCAGGTTCTTATTTAATATTCGCATCAGACGCTTACTATACCTATCCCTAACACAATCTATTGTTAATTATGGTATTTGTATCTGGGGTCAAGCATATGATTCACATACTTATCGGCTTAAAATCACACTCAATAGGTTAATTAAATTTTTATTATTGAGACCTGTGTATTATAGTAATGATTCTGCTTATTTAGAACTTAATGTTTCATGCTTACAAAATTTATACTATAAAAATATCCTATTAAGCTTATACAGATTTAAGCATAATCTAGCTAGAGTTAATCACTCATATAATACTCGAAATAAAGAAAATATTAATATTTGTGTGCCTATTTCAAAAAAGCAATTAGGTCTAAAAAGTTCTATATCTACAGCATCTCTGATATGTAGACAGCTGAATATTAATGTTTATAATTACAAAAATATATGTATATTTAAATCTTTTCTGAAAACTTTAGATCTCGCAAACTTAAATTTGTGATAAAACGTCTTAATTTGATATAAGTTTTGCGAGTATACCATACTATGTTAATTGATGTAAATATATCTTTGATTATATCGTTTTACTAAAAATGTTTTTCTTTTTTCTTAGTTTATCTTAGTTTATGTAAATCTTATAATAATTTGTATTATCTTTTTTTTTTTTTTTTCCAATTTTGTATTGTACTCAAACTTTTACACCCCCCAAAACAAGCTTACGCTTAAAGAGGAGTTGCAAACATTGTGTCATATGTATTTATTCTAACATATTTATGTAAATGTATATTGTTTTTGCTAAATAAACTTATTATTATTATTATTATTAATATTACTCCAACGCCATTCCTAGTACTAGTCCTACCTGAATATATTACCTCATAGCCCTCTCCTATTTCTTTTGCTTTCTCTCCTTTCCATTTAGTTTCCTGTACCCAACAAATATTAACTTTCCTTCTCTTCAATACTTCTGCCTGTCAACGTTCCAACATTCCACGTACCTATTCTCACTTTAAATCTATCCCTCATATCTAGACTCAGATTTAACCCGGAGCGCAATGGTGATGTCCCAACACCGTTGACATTACCCGTGTTGGGTAGACCTGCACACATAACTGGTGGAACAGCTACCACATTGGCTGTCCGGGTGGTATCATACACTTCAACATCCAGGTCTCCTCCTCCTCTAGATATAATATTTCCTCTCACTTGTAGTCCCCGCGCACATCTGAGATGGGACAAACCGCCTAAGTATCGATAAAGACTCCTCATTCTATTTGACATAATTTTACACCGGCTGTCGACCTGACGCAACCACATTAGTCGCCTCTTACGACTGGCTGTAGAAACTGTGGAAATATTCTGATACCCCTTTCCACAGGGGAAAATAATAATAATAATAATAATTATAATAATTATAATAATAATAATGTGAATAAAAATTAATGATAATAATAATTTAGCTTTTATGGCCGTTTAAGCGTGACGGGCGCCAATTTAGTGTTTGACAAGATTATGTTTGTGTGACGATGTGATTGGTTTTATAGTTCACATGCAATAAAAAAAAATAAATGAATAAACAAAAAAAAATACAACAATTTTAGAATATATGATAACTACAATAAACAATGCGCGGTGTTTAAATGGCAAACTTATAAGTTTAATTTAGAATTCAAGAAAAACTTACATAAACAATGGTAACATTATAAGTAACATAATTAACCCTAGTGACATGAAATTAAAACAATAAGAAAGCAGTATAAATGTGTGTGTATCTAAGGAAAGGGCCCATCTATCGATATGACGTTGAGCCAAGCATGAAATGAGAGTGCATGAAATTATTTTTCGCCAAACCCGACCTCAATTGTTTGAAAATTTAGCGAGATCCTTATCTATAAATTTAAAAACGCATCAAAACTTCATTTCGAGAAAAATGAGTTTGAAGTTCGAAAACGACAAGATAGTCCTTTTTTTTCCAAAATTTCAAATGGTCATATCTCTGAAATTATCATAATGGCAGCTTAGATCCATGTCGGTTCGAATGAAACATACTGATCTGTTGAAAATTGAACTTCGAAATTATTTACTTTTTCTAATGAATTTTCAACTACTTCAAAAAATTAAATCGGCAAGATGTGTTCTTTTCTTATATACATACATAAATATGATAAAAATATTACACCTTTTTTTTCTTTGAATTTAATATTTTATAAAAAATCTGTTGCATGTTCGGTTGCATATTATACTATTTTCACAGACTTGGTCTTTCTGTTCCAAATTGTAAAATATTATACTATTCAACTTTTTTTAATGTAACTCGCTAATGATAGTTTACAGCCGCAGCAGATGAAGGGATGAAAATATAATTATTTATTCTTAGTACAACCTTTGGTGTACGCTAAGATAAATACTCTGGTAAATCGATCTTCAGAACGTTTTTAATTATTATTTTCGTAGAAGTCAGAGAACCCAACGAGCAAATATTATGTACTTCTATAAATCACGAACAAATAGCGATTGTTACTTTACATATTTCAATCCGGACACTTAATGATATTTATTTTATATATGCACCAAAAATGCCATTAAATGTGATGAATTGTTAATGTTAATATTAAATGTTAGATCATTAACAAATAAAACTACATTTTACGTTTGACCGAAACAATAATCTACAACGTAGTATAGAATTACTTATTTTGATATATTATTTGAAAAAGAGTAATCAGTAAAGCTAGTTTTAAATCACGCAAAAGTAAAACTGAATTAAATTTAATAGAAATAAGCAAAAAAAAAAAATATTTAACAAATTATGTATTGCATGTACTTTAGATTTTATGCATATTTGTATATTAACCCATTTAAATAAAACACGTATAGGTAAATTTAAACAATCATATATTTATGCACTAACCATGAATGAAAAGTCATTATTTTTCTCTTAAATAGATGCATCTTTAATTTGTATGACCTGATTAAAACATCGCATTCCTTTTACTTTTCATCCTAATTACTGTTCGTGGTTTTAATTTCAAAAATTCAATGTTCCATAACTATAATACATGAATCGCACCAACCTTGTCTCTAAATCATTTCTTCATGTGGTGTTATGAGATCATTCACACGTAGAGAAATAATACGACACAGGTATAATTAAATTTTTAAAGGTTTTTACACCGTCACATCGTTCATGTATTTTATAAGGTTTAAGTTGTAACAAACATATAAACCGAACTCCGAACGTAGAATTTCATCGGTGCATAACATCACAAAGAAACGTATTGCACCAAAAAAATCGTAAGTCATCGCATAAATTCAACCGTGTAATATCTTTATACAAAATGACGAACGTTCATGTTCACAACGTGAACATGTGTTACAAGTACAAATATTAAAATAGGTTTGCGATTAAGACGAATAAATACCTATATAGTCGTGCATTCAAATTTGACATGTTTATGCGTGTCTTCGTCGTAATTATTATAATAATAATTATAATAATTATAATAATAAGAGTCACCACCACGCGCTCGTATAATGATAATTATTATTATTTCGTTCACCAGCTCGTGTGGAGGAGATTGTTTTGACAGTCTAACGTTAATCATCTTAATGCATTCGGCTTCTGTTCTCGAACGACTGTCGACATTTTTTAGCCATTGCATATTTGTTAATGTGCGTGTATTGACGTTTGTACCGATCGTTAAAATAAGTGTCATACGTACGCGTCCCGTGTAAATATTTTATCTGTACTTGCATCGCGATGTCGCTTCGTAAATTTTCATTGTCCCGTTCGCAGAGTTTGACATCATCACGTTCACATCAACATTAATCAACCGAACCTGGATAGCGAAATTTTACCCCGTGCTCTCATTCCCACCCACTCTCTCTCATTCTATACTAATATATATATATATATATATATGTGCGTGTGTGTGTGTAATATTAGCATTATTGTGCAAGGGCGATAAATTAACTAAATATTGTCTGTGTCCATTACGCTGTACGCTATAGATATCGTCGTTTTATACATAATAAACACGGGTCGGTCATTTATCACATTAATACACTGTGGCGCATCATCAAACGATTAATTAGTACCATCAGGGTATTATAATAATATGAAAAAAAAAGAAAAAATGTACAAATTGTGCGGTTGAAAAAACTACGGTCATGATGAATCTTGTACGCGGCTCGGCTCAAGCGAAAAATCCATGAAAGGGTTCTTCATTAAACCCTGGGAAATCAGCAAAAAAATATATATATACACTCATATATAAACATGTATAAAATATTTATTATATATACACACGAAATTAAAGGCGGTATTCGGCCATGTGTACAATGGTGAGTTTCGTCCATAAATTTTGCACCGAGAGATGAAAACATTTTTGAAAAAAGGTTTTGGTATCATTAATTTCGAGTTTTTCGGTAAAACCCATTTTCAGAATATAAACGAAAAATATGTTCAATAATAAATCGTAAATCAATTGAAATAAAAAATGAGTGAAAAAAGTTTTTTTTTTTTTAATTATAGTTTTTAATTTTTAATATAGATTTTTCCCTTTTGGTCGATTTCAGTGGATTTGGTTTTGTTTGGTCGGATCGTTTTATTTACCTACCATCATTGTTTCAGAACATTACGGATGGATGCATAAAAAACAACATAAAGTCGTGTTATACAATAATGCATTCATTGTAATCGCATGTATTAAATAATACATTGGCATTAGATCAGGACCGATAAAGCTTAAATTAAAATGTGTTCGTCACGTTACATCACAGAAATAAGTGTCTATATACACACACACTATTGAACGTTTTTGTTTTTATTAGCTTTGTGTAAAAAAATTAATCTAATAATCAAATCGAAAAAAATGAATAACATAATAGTATATACGTTTCAACGTCGTGTAAAAAATGTCTATGAATAAATTAAACGACTTAGAATATAATGCTTTAGTAAATAAAATATTGTCAAGACATTCGCATTATATCATAGTGTTTTTAGTTATTATTATGAGTACGAGAGGTAGGGAATCTTTCAATTTTCTTTCCATATAAGACACAGTTGATACATAAACATGAGTTCATTATCAATATTATTATCATCAAAATATCAGTGTGAGTACAGCAAATAGTTATTAATGTATGTTATTTTATTCAAAATAATAGTTTTACCCAAAATTAATTAAAATATGCATAGTTATATGTTTGTTTGATACTAATTAGCTTAAAATTCTCAAAAGTTATTATTTATATTATACATGTGTGTATTATTAGTTCTTTCAAATAAATATTTTATCCATATAATGGGTTATCATTTTTTAAACGTACTAATTAATTAATACTAATTTATAGTAATACTAATTAATTAATTACTAATTATTAATAATTAATAATTAATTGATTAACTAATTAATCCCCCTCCCCTGTATATATGTCTAACAATATCTTGGGTTTTATTGAGTTCAAATTTTAAGAGAAAGAAAAATTTAACTCTAATGATGTTTCCAACTCATTTAATTTTATTGCCTTTTAAGCTATATAAAAAATATGGCTACATCCGAATTGCGTGCCAAAAAAATGAGCAGTTTTGGTCAACAACCGAATTGCGTGCGCAGTTTTTATATGACAGGGTGGAGTTGCGTGCGAGTATTTTTTGGGACAGGTCCGAATTGCGCGCGTTAAAGTTCGAGTTGACGACCGGTTTTTTAATCAGTTTAAAAGGTCGTCGATCTTTTCATATTATGCTGTAAAAGTACTAATATAAATATAACTATACAGTAAATTCAATGTAGGTACCTACTGTATCTTGGGTTTTCTCCAGTGAATGGCTAGATTAGTAAATGGCGATTAGATATGAGTACATGGCTATAATATGATAAGTATATTATAACGATTTTAGAAAATTGAGTAATTTGTGATTTTCGAAAATCAGTTAGTATCCAGAAAGGTTAAACGACAAGCGATAAAAATGGAAGTTAGTGTAATGTATAGTGAAAGAAATAAAAAATTATATATAATTAATGGCTATAAATTTCATTTCAATAAATTTTTAAATAATAATATTCAAAGATGGGCATGTACAAAACGAATGTGTAAAGCATATTTTAAATTTAATGAAAATAGTGAAATTTTTTTTAGTGTTTTAATTCATGACCTCGAAAAAGATGATGTAAATATTTTAACTCGACAAAAGGTAAGCAATAATTTAAAACGAAAAGCTCTGGACGATCAATGTGAAAACCGTCTAAAATTTTACATCGAGAATTACGTAAAGGAAATATTGATAGTTTAACTACTACAGACACCATGCGCATAAGAAAGAATATTCATTATGCACGTTCAAGTATAATTCAAAAATTGCCTAAAAATTTAGAAGATCTTCATTTGGCTCTAACAAATTTAGGTGAAATTAAAACAAATCGTGATGAAATATTTTTACTGAGGATCTCATGGATATAAAACCAAATAACCAACAATAACATGATTTTTGTACCTTTTTTGAAAAAAATTACATTTTAGAAAGCTGTAAATTTCCACCGTCAATATGGGCCGAGTTTTCTAATAGTTTAATGCGTACTATGAATGCTTGTGAATCGTTTCATTCGAAATTTGATAGTATGTTCTACTCTTCATACCCAAACATTTTCCAATTTTTAGATGTTTTAAAAAATATACAAACTGACGTTTATATCGAAATGCGTAGTTCAAATGAAACTCAAATACCTAGGTAAAGCTGTGGAAAAAGAAGATTATATTAGAGAAACTATGCGACAGTATGAAGATAAAATTATAACACGTTTAGAGTTTATAGAAAAGTTAGCTTACAAAAACTTACCAGTTTAATTTTTAGATTCTGAACGGAGTGAAGAATGTATTGATTTTACAATGATGTGTGTTTTTTTTTTTTTTTTTTTTTTTTTTTTTTTTTTTTTTTTTTTGTGTCTGTCGACACGTTTTGGGGCAGTAAAAATGCTTCGATTGCCTTATGTAGCAACTTTTCTGAAAGGAAAGTGAATCTATTTGGTACTTTGGGGGGTCAAAAGTAAAAAATTTCCAATATTTTTTAAATGCGACGGGAAAAACCATAAAAAAATTTGGGAAAAACGGGAGTTTTTACGCAAAACCAGTTTTTGACATAATCAAATTTTTTATTTTGCTATAACTCAAAAACTAATCTATGTAAATACTTGAAATTTTCACCAAATGTTTAGATTAGCGTTCTCTATACACCATTAAATTTTCAAAGTATTTTGACTTTTATGAAGCTATTTATAGACAATTGAAATTTTCAATATTTTTAAGTATTTTTTTTTTAAATAACGATAAAATTTTTTTGGCTGCCTAGAAAATCTTGAAAATTTAATACAAGGTTTCTTATAAGTTGTTCCTTAACTGATAAAAAAAAATCTAAAATCGTAAGTCACAATTTTTTTTTATAAGTGCTCAAAGTTCCAATTTATACGAAATATGTAAAAATCACGATAATTTGCAAGTTATTTTGTAGATAAAAATTCATAAAATTTTTTCTGTTCATATTTAAGGTTCAAAATTTTAACACGAGGTTATGTATAAGCTACTCTTCAAAAATCTTTAAAAAAATTTCTACCGGAATTAGAGGAAAAAATTTTATGACTGTTTGAAATTTAAATATTTACGAAATTGCATAAAATAGCGATTTATTCTCAAACGATTTTAAATATTTTTTATAATTCAAAAAGTATAAGTCGCAGATTTTTGAAATTTCTACCAGCTGTTAAGATTGGTATTTCCTTTATGTCATATTTTTTTCAAAATATTATATTGATTTTTAAGTCACTTATAGGCATTTAAAATATTCGATTTTTTTACATTTTTTTTTTATAATCGGTGATAAAAAAAAATTGGCTCGTACAAAATACTCGAAAATTTAATCGAAGATTCCACAGAAGTAGTTCTTAATGTCATTCAAAAATTATTAAAATCCATAGGCACAATTTTTTTTTATAAGCGTTTGAACATCGAATATTGACATAAAATTACATGTAAAATATAATATAATGTAGAATGTTCTAGACTGACAAATGATATCGGTTTTTTTAAAATGCCCTAACTCAAAAACGAAAAACCGCAACAACTTGAAATTATCATTAAATCTTTATATTGACGTTTTCTATACATGGTTAAAATTTCAAAGTATTTTGACATATTTTGACTTATTTATAGACAATTTAAATTTTCGGTTTTTCTAAATTTTTCGTTTAAAAATAAAATATACTTATATAATATTTATAAATAACATTGTATTATATTCTAGACTAACATATGAACTCCGTTCAGAATCGTTATTCGTATACAATGATATCTATCATTGCATTCAAATTTAACAAATCCATTATAATAATGACCTATCCTATAAGCGAGGTGCACTCCACCCCTAACTGTACAGCAGAGCGAGGCCCATCCGGTTTTTTTTTTTTTTTTTAATTGAATTCTATATTTTTGACCTGTCTATTTTCGGCATTGCATTAACATTTTTTGATTAATTTTTTTACATTTTTTTTTTTTTATTGTGATTTTTTAAACGTTTTAATTGTATGAAGATAAAATTATAATCCGTTTGGAATATTTGGAGTTAATAGAAAAGTTTGATTTTTATTTTATTTTTTTTAATTTGAATTCAATATTTTGACTTGTTTATTTTTGGCATTGCATTAACAATTTTTGATTAATTTTTAAAACTGGTTTATTTTTTTTTTCTATTGTGATTCTTGAACATAAGGATTTAATTGTTGATTCTAACTTTATTTTTAACTGTTATTCATTGAATTAATACTATATTTTTATCCCCTTTAAATTGGCAACTGCCTGGTATTGAAGTGACAAAATCAAAAACAGTTATAAAAATAAGATTATGAACTACTGCTGTTCAATCTACGTTTTGATTTCAACTGGCCGAGCCTTAAAAGCGGCGAGAATGATTGTAGCAGTTTGACCAAACCGATGGGTCCGGCCGGAAACGAAACAACAGGACCCTTTTTTTGTTACGATGGAACGCTCAACCTGAAGGGCTTTTCAGTCAGGTCGATTTGCATAGGCTCGTTCTGTCACCGTGGCTGCGTTAGGGCGTTGTATTGCGGTGACGGCCGCAGGTCGAATGTTAACCCGTTCGCCATCCACTATTTGGACACCGGCTGGACTGGATCGTTCTCTATGAGCACGGTCAAGCACAGCACACACTATACCCTTCCAAACATACCAGCATTGAACAATTTCGGCTCCATATCCAAAAGTGTCGTCCAACGCAAATTGATCTCTCAATCGTTAACCAGGCGTGTTACGCTCGCAATATGGTATGACTGTGATTCGTCCGTTTAAACTATATAAAATTTCAATCCCTTCAGTTACCGAGTTACAATTTTTAAATCAATACCACGATATTGTTTAAGATATATTAATGATTGTTTCTTTTATTGTCGCCCTGTCAAAATTAATACACGTTATATCCTTGACTAAAAACAATTAGTAATACTATTTATCTACGTCTTCACAATTAGAACGATAGCAATATTATTATCTCAGTGATTTTGTTCGTACCAGTTTTCTTCATACCGGCTATGTTTTATGAGAAATAATTTTTTTTTTTAAATGAAATGATCCATACAAATAGCTGCATGTCGTTGACGAGTGCAGAGCGACAGCAAATGTTAAAACACGTATAAAAATTACGAATCCCGATGATGTGTATAGATTTTTTCAGCCATTTGCTAATGACTCCTGTATTATACGTTTTTAACTTAAATTATTTTTTCATCATACATTTCTAATCAACCACGAAAAAAATAATTGTTAAAACTATTGAATATAATGGTTTTCTATTTTTCGATGTTTAACGGACTTGTTTATAGTTTAAAACTTCAACCATAGCTTTTGAATATCGGCGTTGGATAATTTACTGACAAAAAATATTCCACGCGTTATTTAGATAAGTTATGAAATTAGCAATTTTAACGATGATTATATTCCTCTATCGCATTTTTCATTGTTTTAAACGAACGTGACAAAATGTTTTGTTTTTTCGTGATTATTTTTACCAATATCCTAATTAAAAAACAGAATACAAAACTTAAATAAAGACCTATTTTTATTACAGAATATACCAACCATAAATATATTTTTATCTAAATCATTTGAAAACGTAAATTTCGTTTTGTAATATTGTCTATAAGGAATACATATCCATTTGGAGAGACTAATGTAGGTGTAAGTAATTGTTCACGTTTCAAATCATTTAAAATAATATTAATTTCTGTTAAATTGATATACGCGTAAATATTTTGAGAATTATAACTTATTGATGTAGAAACTTAACTTTCATTTTTGACGCATTCGATATTTTTTATATGGACAGTATCAGTGAACGTAAGCAATTTATTTTAACTTCGTTGTAAAAAATCAGTTATTTTTCCTGACGTTTTTCATCTTCTACGAATTTTAATACGTTTGTATCAATATTGTATAATATATTTATATTATACATCTTTTGATATAGTTTACTGTAATTATTGTTCACTTGATCGATATAAATCGTGTTTAATTATTTTATATCGTTACATATAATATGCGAGTATTACTGATACACGTGCAACTCCTGTATTATGTTCATAATATTTGTCGTTTTTATTGATAAGGAGTAAAAAAAATATAATACAAAAAGTAAGATAAAAATTTTGGATTTCATGAAACACAATCAACCGTTTTTAAAATACTAGGTACATCGACAATGGATTATATAAATAACATTGGCAAATGTTTGCGATATTAAACTTAAATAGTATAAAAATATTAATCAATATTTTTTTTTTCTAAATTCGTTAAAATGTTGGAAGGGTTACCTCTCCCTTTAGACACAACCCTGAACCTGCACAAAAAGTATATAGTTGTTACGAATTTTTTTTTACTTCTGTTATTATTGAAGACAAGACCAAACATGGGCGCCGGGTTTTCCAATTTTCATGAGGTGCCCAAAATCCTAAAATGATTTAAGTAGGTAATAAGCAAAAAAAGAAAAAACGTAACATACTTGCGCCTATAGAATATCGTTATCGTCGCAGTCGTCGTCCACGGACGGCAACGACACGACCAAAATAGCAAAAAAACCCAAAACATATATATATATATATATATATATATATATATATATAGGTAATTGAAAATGATAATTTATAATTATATTTCTAAACATGTATAATATTAAGGTATTTAATATTAATTTCATGGGGTGCCTTACACCCCATGAAATGAACCATGGGGTGCTCGCAAATAATTGCGTAGTGGTAAAACAATATCAAACATCTTCCCGATTTCAAATACAGTTTGTTCAGATGCTTTTGTTCAATTCAATAAACGGAAAACATCAAAAGCTTATATCTCGAAGCGAGATGAATATTACCAACCTTATTTGAACAATGGCTGGTGCACTCACACCGGAAGTCATCACAGTTCGTGAACACCGTTCGTATTTATTACCGTCTCTCACACTTCCCGTCACCGCTGGGACGTCTTGGAAACTTGCGTAAATCGTCTTTTCCGCGGTTCCGCCCCGGACTCGACCGTTCGAAGTACCTCACTTGCATCTCGTACGAACGGGTTAGGCGCACCATACGCGGGCACCTGTCATCGAGATCCGGGCCCTACAACGCGCACGGCCGGCGAGAGGTAGCTTTGAGTCGCGCGTAAGAATGTCAACGATTAGTTAAAAATATCAATATATTTGTCCAATATAGCGATACATTTTTAAAAGTTATAATCAAATCAATTAAATCGTTTGAGTACCTTGGCATTGCGCTATCCAACGTAGGTCCCCTGGTTAGCGTCACTATCGTTTGTTTGGTTTTAAACGCCGACCATCACGTATTGCGTGCGTTACGTCTTGCGTGAGTCGCTTCCGTATCGCGGATCGCACAGCCGCCATTTATGGTACGGCCACGTGGTTTTCGGTTTTTTTGTTTTACTATCAGTATATGCACACCAATATTGGTTTTTATCGATACTAGAATTACGATATTTATCGTGATCGACGACAATGAGTTTTCAAGCCGATGTTTCAAGCATCGAGTATCTTTGGTCGATATTGACATCCCTAGTCACGCCGTGTTGTTGCTATCCAATCATTCGCGGTGTACGCGCGTGCACGATGTTTGCGCACGTGGCTCAGCGTTTTCTTGTTATTATTGTAATTGTTTCGCGCGCGTGTTGAAAACGGCTGTGGCAAAACTTTTCGGACCATTGTTGATATTCGGGCGTGCCATTGTGCGTTGTGCTCCGAATGAATAATAATACGAAAACCGAGTCCGCCGCGTAGATCCGTTAATCGAAATGTTTACACCGTGTGAAGGATCGAGGAGAAAATAAGAATAAAACACACTACTCCTCGGAAACAACCACAACATAGCGGTGGTAGGCAAACACTTTGTGCGCGAATCGGAGATATATATATATAAATACACTCGACGACGACTACGATTTAGACTTTGGCGACGACAACAATGATTTCCGTATAAACAATCGGCAAAGTAATATACATATACATTATGTGTGTGTGTGTGTGCAACGTGGTTAACACGGTCTTGTTTCGAGGTGTGGTGTCGCTGCAGGGGGTAGTTGGTGAGAAAACTTGAGGACCACCACCTCGCCGCCGTCTCTACCACCTCTGTACGCCTCGGTTAACCGAACTCGCGGTGTTTTACAGCAATGAACGTGCGAGTGTATACGTAAAGCGATGGATATATAAGGCAGGATATTAATATAATAATAACGTGTACACACACACACACACACACAAACATACATATACGTCAGGTACGGTTAAAAGTAAACTTTTTTTCTTTCGATTTCGCTCAAGTACTCGAGCGGCAGAAACCACTCAAGTCCATTTTTTCGCGGTTTCAGGGAGATCAAAATGTAGTTTTAGCAGATTTACCTTTTATTTTTATTTTTTTCGTTGTAATATACAGTTAATATTAGTACTTGTACATTGTATGCATGTAAATATTGCATTTTACAACAGCCCTTATTAATGAGGTTAGGTACAGTTACTTTCGACTTATACACGGAAGTAAATATTAGTTTACGACATCAATGGGACAATATAAACAGAGACCTTTCGTTCTGTACGTAATGTCAAACAGTGCATACAGTTCCCCATGTTGTCCGGTCGTCGTATGTTACATTTATAGTTCAATTTACAGTTGGTTGTATTACATATTGTTAAGATAGTAATACTATGACCACGTTACTATGTATAGTTAATATCCTAAATACAAAGTTCGTTCCGGCTTCATTTTCAACATTTTTTGTTTATGTTTAGTAATTATATTGAAGTCGTACACATGTTGTAGGTAATACAATTTAAATGTAAAATTTAGGTAAATATCAGAACGTTATAATTGCTTATTTGTTTTGAACTAATCTTTTGTAAACGTTAAAGGCATATCTAGGAACTAGTTATAGGATGTGTAGACGTTATTAAGAATTAACAATAAAAACTTACATTTAAGGAAACAAAATATCTGCATTGGGTAGTCAAGCTATTCGTTTTACATAAAATTATTTGCAACTGTATTATTAACGGTAATTTACCACGAATTGGGAATCCATAAAGCAAGTAATTAAATTAATAAAGGAAAGCTGGCTAATCTTAAAGTAATTATAAATATATAGCTTTCACCGTTTAATTATTCTTGGACATCGTCTTGATTTTGTAGCTGATTCAAATTGCTATGCCGCATACGGTTATTATTTATTATTATTTTCAAAAGATGAGACGCTGAAAAAATACTTACAAAATGATAAACGGATATAATGAGAATTTAGGGTGAGTCACTGAAAATTCATATCGGAATACTCTGTACTTAAAGTGGCCAACATAAATATCATGCGGATTAGTTATTAATCACATAAAGCGAAACAGGAGTTACCCTTAGGTCTTAATTAAGAATTAATGTAATTCTACCTTACATTTCCGTACTTCACAACGTACCGTGAAGTGTTTGACTTGGCATGGTGAATTAATATTAACCCATTGTGAGCGTAATCATATTATGTTTTGTCAGTTGTAAATATGTTTAGATTGACTGTTTATGATCGCAGGTTAAATAACGCCAAATGAACAGCAGTATACGTCAACAGCAATATATTTGAATTAGTTCATGTCAGTATTTGAATGACGTGGGAGGAGGGAACGTTATTAATTTTGATTTATATAGCTTGGCGTTTAATATCACCAAGGTACGATGAAATGAGACGGCAAGACGGTAGTTTTAACTATGAAATCTTAATAAAAGTGCATTTATACTTAACTAAAAATAAAAATAAATACTATTACACCTTTGTGCATTGATATTGATATAACTAAAACTGCAATATTTAAACATTTCGTTTTACCATGGTTTATTTTATACTCTTAGATAATAAGATTTTAAAAGTAATTAAACTTATTCGTAGAATTATTAATGTTAGGTAGACTGAAAATAATTTGAAAGCAAATACACGATAATTTTTTTTTTTTTTTAAATAAATCGATAAAGATACAAGTGTAAATTACGCTGTAGTCCTAAGCGCAAAATATGACACTAACGCAAACCAAAAATACAAAAAAAAATTATCATTTTAATAACCATAAGCGCAAATCAATTTTATAAAAATATAATGTATTTTATTAAAATCGTATTTATTATTAATATTAAACTAAACATTTACAGTGATATTAAAGTTGGTCCAAAAAATAAATGTAAGAATTATAACTTTGATTATTATTATAAATGTACAAGTATCATGAATATAATTAGTTAGTATAATAAACTAATATAAATAATATAATAATAACAATAATAATCTATACTACTATATAAAATAGAACCCCCTTTTGTGTATGTACGCGTATAACTCAAAAAGTACTCAACGGATTTTAGTACAGTTTTCAGTAATCAATAGGTCTAGCTTCAGGAAAGGTTTTAATACACAATTTATTTGTATAACTTGAATACTTGATTAATAAAATTAAAAAAAATATTTATGCCACACCTTCATAAATACTTAAATGGCATAAAATTATAGGCCCATGCACAGATTTCTTTTGCACAAGGCACTTTTATAAGATTTCAAACACAGTGTCTCGGTATCAGACAAATATTTTTTTAATTGTTTTTCCGTTTTTTACTATTACTTTTCACTTAACGATTATTACATCAGTTATATGGCGTAATCTTAGTTTTGTCTGTATAAATAAAATAACTGACTTATTTCAGTATACAGATAATTGGTTTAATAAAGAATACTCTGAAAATGAATTACGATTTTACTATTGATTACAAAAATGATCCGATGGTTATATTAGGTACAATGTCTATTGTTTGTCAATATTGTTTAGCTCTAAAATGGAAAGAAGAATCTAAAGGAATGTGTTATTCAAATGGTAAAATTAAATTAGTAGAGATTTGTCCCCCTCCTAAACCATTGAATTCTCTCCTTACAGGCGATCATCCTAAACATAGAGAATTCATAGAGTAATATACATCGCTATAATAATGTTTTTCAAATGACATAATTTAAAAGTCGTAAAACAGTTGAAGGTAACTTTATGCCAACTTTTAAAGTACAGGGCCAGGTATATCATTTGGCTGGCAGTCTATAACCAAATAGATCTGAGGAATACAAATTTTTGTAAATATACTTCATTGTCGATCCTGAAACTCAAGTGACAACTCGATGTAACATAGATTCTAGGAAACTGTTTGATAGATTTTTGATCAGGTCCTTACAAGATATGTTGCACTCACAAAATATATACATACAATCTTTTAAAACAGCCATTGAAAGTGTCCCTCCAAATGTTCCCGATTACAATACCTATAGTCAAACACGCTAACAGGGTACCAACAGGCGAACATCGAGGACGTTATAATGCGCCATCTACAAGCGAGGTAGTCGTAGAGATATGTGGCTAACAATTTAATAAACGAGATATTGTTCTGTGTAACCGAGTCAAGTGTATCAAGTCAATAGATAATAAATGACATGATACTGTTAAAATAAAATTCAATGCACCAACAAAAGTTTACTATTCCGTTGACACTGTTTTAGATACAGAGGAGGCAATACATTATCCAACTGAATTTTTAAATTCTTTATCTCTTTCAGGGGCTCCACCACACAAATTAATTCTAAAGGTAAGTTCTCCTATAATTTTACTTCATAACCTAAGTCCACTAAAATTATGCAACGGTACAAGATTACAAATAAAATCTTTAAAAAGCCGTCTGCTTAAGTGTATAATCCTTCATGGCTGTGGAGCTGGGGAAATGGTCTTGGTTTCTAGAATACCAATGATACCAAACAATCTTTCATTCCAGATCAAACGGCTCCAATTTCCCGTGAAATTGAGCTCTGCAAGGTCAAACATTAAACGTTGCAGGTTTAGACTTAACCGTCCAGTGTTTTTCACATGGCAAATTGTACGTAGCTGTGTCACGTGTCACATGCAAACAAAATCTATTTGTGTTGGCCCCAGAAGGTGAGACACTTTATGTGGTGTATCCAGAAATATTTAATGCTTAAGACAAATCGATATAGTTGACAAAAAAATAAAAATCATACATCATAACGAAACAAATTTATTTCACACTTATATATAAATATAGATTAAAAAAATTAATCAAATTAAATATCTGATATAATTCATATCACACTTTTCACATATTCCTAAACATATATAAATGTACTATCGTACTGAAATATATCAATACTATTGATTCAATAGCAAAACATTGTCGG
The DNA here is from genome assembly GCA_034509805.1 of Sipha maydis. Classification (NCBI taxonomy): domain Eukaryota; kingdom Metazoa; phylum Arthropoda; class Insecta; order Hemiptera; family Aphididae; genus Sipha; species Sipha maydis. Next base: position 48,719 of record JASXSY010000420.1, read on the forward strand.
GTCAGCTAATATAATAATAAACTAATATAAATAATATAATAATGATTAGGTACCTTAAAATTCAATTTGAAATTCGAAGGCCACAATTTTCAAGTATTCCAACCTGAATTTTTTTTTCTTTGTACAAGTTAATGTTTGTGTGTTAGAAATAATTTTAGACTTATTGCGATTTGTAGTTTAAAATAAACTTCGGTTGTTTTTCTTTCAGCATTTCAATAAAATTATAAATATATGAGTGAGGGTTATAAAATTGATCTTTCAAATGACGATGATAATTCTAGACAATTGGTAGTCCTTGAGTTGTTCGAATGTGGCTCAGTCCAAAGATGCGTTGGATATCTGTTGTAATTTTCAATCAAATTCGCTAAAACATAATCTGAAATTGCTGATATCTTATAGTTTATAGGGGCCATAGAAAATAATTCATAAAATGGAGTAGAAATTTTATTAAAAGGTAAAAAAAGTCGATCCAAAAAAATACTTTAAACAATGTAAAATTTCTGATTCAATTTGTTTGTACTTAATTTAAGTTCCAATATTCCAGTTTGTCTATATCAAGTTTACCCGAAATGAAACCGGAAAAATATAATTTGAGCATTTGGAAATTTATGAAAAACGCTATTATGAGATGATAATTTAAAATCAAAAAGTATACTTTAATGTTTTAATTCATTATTACTCGTACATAAAGTTTATATAAAATGCCAAATTTTTTAATAAATATCAGTTGTTTTATATTGAAAAATAAAATACACTTATTTAACGTACATTGATTTATGTAGAACATTGATTGTATAAAGTTGTTCAAAATGAGCGGAACAAACGTAAAATATCCTATCGTCTCAAATCGTATGACAATTATTAACTAAATATTTTAAATTACTGTTGGTCGTGAATATTACAATTTTCGACTCTACATCTACATGGCAAAATGTTTCATTACGATTTTTAGTTAAAATATTGATTTTTAATTTTGTTGGATGAGTTAGTTTAAAAAAAAAAAAAAAAAACATAATAAAAGTAAGGTAGGTGCTGCAGGAAATATTTTCCGACGTCTTCTATATACGGATTTTTTTATAATAGACATATTGTTTGATAATAGTTCTGTATTTTCAACCGCCATCAGTTCACGACGAACAATGTTTTTGTCTGGTCGCTCCGAAATACATTCAGTCACCTTTCGTTTACAGTTATTACGAACTATTTGTCACTGAATAGTCCAATTTTCCATAGTATTACGATTATAAACTATGTTTTCATTTTCCGTCAAAATGTTGGATATTTTAGAGTTAGTGGAAGTACATACCGTACACCGCCAAAATATATCTCCACTTGTCATTACTCGCCAGTATCTATACTTAAAATTATTGTTCATAATATACTGCGTACCTTTGTGTAAGTTCACGTAAATGACATTTTAATAATTAATTTTAGAAGACTTATAATTTTAATTTTAGCAAAAACCGGACATATACGCACACGTTACACGATTGTGGCACAGATACAAACTGATACAGGTGGATATCTGTGAAACAGTTACTTGTTGTCTGTTTGTTCAGTTTTGAAATAAATACTCTGCTGTTTATGGTATTAGCTCCGTTCATTTATTTCTAAGATAAATGTGACGAACAAATATTATATGTGAAGCTCGCTTGTACGACAGTCAGGCTGGAAAACGGATTGCCGAGTTCGGCGCGGTTTCACGACGAGCCAAGGGCTTCGTTCTATTTACCAAATAGGAGGTAATAACTATCGGGGGCTTATATAATGTTAGGGAACGAGGACGACCACAGGAAATGTTTAGATCTCAATAGCAACTGTTACCGTGAATTGGACTCAGGGAACGGCAGGCTCTCAAAAGCGGCCGAGGAAGGATGAGGGGAGTCCGTTACTGCGAGCCAATGTCGCCCGAATGGCGAACGGCGGCGCCAACGTAGTCCTGGCGTGTTGACAATACGGCTTCCTTGGTGTTGATACCTTGATGGTAATTCACCGGTTACTTCGGGTCGTTGTTTCGTACAAATGGAGTGCGAGGCGATACTCGGGAGGGTTGCTCACGGGTTAGTACAAGTGGCTCACTATGCTGCTTGTCCGCGTTCTGCAGGTCCTTCACGTCTATGTCTTCAAGGTTTTTTCTTATTGAACATTTGATTGAAGTTATTAGTTTGAAAAGAAGGTGTCAGTCTGTCAGAAATTGTCCGGTATATGACTCGAGTGTCGTACCGACTAGTAAACTCCTGAACTTAAATTTGGTTCTAAGTCACTGGACTAAGTTCGTTTCTTCTTGTGTTCTGTTATAATTGATTTATAATGAATATGATGGCATTAAATTGAGTCCTCGGAAGGATTGTTTTAGAAAATTGTTGTAACCGTTACATCTGGAATGTGATTTAAAACTCGTATCACTCGAATTTCAATTCAAAATAAAACGACCCAATAAGTTCTAGAGGTAACAATCTGAACAATGACAAAGCTGTAGTTATCAAAAATCCCATTTAAACTAGGTTTGCCTAGTTATCTTACTTGATTATGAACCATCATTGTAATGTGTTACAATAAGACGCAAACAAATGCAATAACCGTTGTTGCAATTTATCGTGGAACGGGTGAGGCCACGCGCACATTGAAGAGCATCGCATGTCACTCGTTAAGTTATTATGTGGTATGTACGAATGGTCTAAAATATTATATTAGGTTATATAAGTATAATTTATATTATATAACCTAATATAATATTTTAGACAAAGTATAATTTATATTTGCGTTTTTATTCCACCATCAAGGTACTAAGTGCAAATTTGTTTTGCGCTTTTGGGTTATCGAAAAAAAAAGGTCGATTTGCGCTTTTTCCACCGGAAAAATATTATATTAAACGACGATAAATACGTGTACGTGTAAATACGATAGACAAATAAATTTAATACAAATGTTTTGCATTTTGCTTTGGATATAACGAGAGCATAATTTAAATTTATGTTTATTTAAAAATTGTTTGTATACTTAAAAGATATTTCATTAGAAATTTTTTATTAATTGATTTATTTCAATAAAATACAGTATTTTTTAAATGGTAGCCGACACATCTAAATTATTTTGATTATGAACGATCGATTGATACAAAAACCATTTGTACATTATAAAACACTTACAATTAAAACTTGATCGAAATTTATTGCTAGTTTATTTAACTTTATCAGTGTTTTATGTTACATATATTTCAAAAAAATGTTGAATTTCAACGGCCGTACGAATAATTTATATATGATCAAGGTGAACTCATATTATATTCTATAACTTGCTTTTAACGTGACAGTAGTACCCAAAAACAAAAATAAAACAAATATAATATTTATTACAATAAAGGGCAAATCATTTTACTTAAAAAGTTTAAAATTATCGTGATTTAGTTCAACTTAAATACAATTATGAATAAACTATTATTTTTCGGTAAAACAAATTGAAAATATTATTCAGAAATGTCTTATATTGACTTCTTAAAAACCGTTTTATGAATCAACCGGTTTCCATTACAAATATCTACCCGATACGCTTGTAATATAAGTACATGTAAGTATCTCGTTGAAAAATAAACTTAACAGCACCCTGATATTGAAACTAGTTAGCAATAAATCTTTCAAACCATTTACAAAGTGTTACGGAATCAATATCGTTTAATTTTCTTAGTGGGTTTCGATAAAATCTTATTATGAAATAATTACGTTGTTATTTGTCTGGGTTCTGTAACAAAACAATTCGGTAAATAAAACCGAACGTTACACAAGGGCGACAGTCGTCGACGGACGCGATAACTGTGGATTACAATGCGATGTGAGCATCCATCATTATGGATTATAATCGACAAGATTACAACTGCAATCTATTTTGTGAGACTAGATGTGCGGAGACCACATTGGGATGCCAAGATAATCACACCTTACGCGGTTACAAGTGAATTTTCGTATCGACGCCCGCGCACAAGAGTGTAACAAGATTTGTGTGTACAGGTATGTAATTGTGAACTCTTGCAAAATGTCCCGACAAACGTGATGATCGAGCAACACAACGGGCACGCATTTTGCACTGTGTGATTATAACGTAATTTAGACCTGCGAACGTGTAAGAAATACCGGCGAGGCACATAAGATGAAGTTCACGTAGGTAAAAAAAAAAAAAAATGGACGGAGAGAGGAGAGACGAATAAAATAACGTTAACGTTTCAGGTGATATTATATGTGACAAAGGGCTCGTTAATCTGCCGCCAAATAGGATGATTGTTGTGCACCTGTCCTGTCAATTATATACTGGGTACTTTATAGTTGCGACCTACGTGCAGGAATATTATTATTACACAGGTTAACTCACATTACCTAACGAGCCACCAGAATATCTTAAACAGACGACTGTACACCGGACTTTGATTGTTATCGTTTTCTTACGTTGTTTAGATGGCAAAATATTAAAAGATAGCATTTCGATATATAACGTTATGAAGCGAACACGAAAAATAAATACTCTCAATATTTAACTTAGGATTTCTCCAATTTTATTAAATACAATACATTTATAATGCATAATGTAGTATAAAAAAATCTTTTCCGCTAGATCACTGTTAATATTATTTAAGGAATATTGTAAATATTATTATTTTTAAGCTTAATTATTATCATTATTACAGTTAGCATTATGTCTCTCGATATATTCATACATATAACAGTATTATAAACCGTCATATATCGACCTCAAAGTTGAAAAAAAATTATCATATAAAATAACAATAGGTTCAGATGATTTTGACAGGAAACTGTATACAAAAATGAAAAATAAATAAATTCTTTTACACAATATTGAAGTAATCGAAAAATAACATAATTAAACATACATTATACTATATATTATTTTATAATACAAATAGCTCTTTAGGAAAATCGTTAAAATTACAGTTTTCATTGAAATAAAAATGAAATATATAATAGTTTTTAACAATATTAATCGAAAAAAAAATAAATATAGGTACGTTATTTTCTGTATATCTAACTAAAAAAAAAAAAAAAATAAAATCCGTATGAAAAAATGATTTTCCGTTGAATACAATTTTCATCGAACATCATTTTTATAATACACTGTAGAAAATTACATTTTCAAATATTTTGATGTTCAAATAAAAAAATTAGTAGGAATCACTATGATGAGAGCTTGGAAAACAAATGAACGAGAAGTAAATAATTTGGTATAATGTATGGGTTGAAAAGCAATTAGTAATTTCTATAAATCCTTGCGATTCAGCCCACGAATTTTTTATTTGTTAAAATTATATAACTTTTGAAAATGTTTAAGTTTAAAATTATCATTTTTATGAAAAAGTTATAATCAACACGAACATTCCTCAAAAAAGTTTTAACGATTTGACATTGCATAAAAGCTTTATACACCAATGCGTCCTACTCATATTGCATTTACGAGGATAAAAAAATGCAAATGAACGCATGAGATTTTAATGGATTTATAAATATTTAATTGTCATGAAAAACTGTTATTCTATTTACCTGCCGACATAACGTTTAAATATTATCACAATTGTTTTTATATTTTATTAAAAATATGTTTATTGGTATTCCGTACCGTTTGCGTCGATAGAATTTTTGATAGATACGATAATATTATTGTCAAACGTATTACCATCTTTTGGTTGTTTTATACGTTATAACAAACCGTGAGTTCGATGAAAGCCCGTCAACGCAGAAGTGTTTGTAAATTAGTGCGTTTTGTCAAACTGATGGGTACTTGTGTTGCGCACACAATGAGATTTATAAATAATAGATCACCGAATTCGGATGAATCGCTGGTTCAAAATTGTACATATGAATGTGCCATAGTTAACCATGGTGAAATTGAATTTCAATATACTATTGTGCTGTGATCGGATAGACATACAAATAATAAAGTTATCTTGGGCAAATCCAATTAAAACTGTTTGTGTATCCATCAAATTAATCTTGATTAATTTAACCGTTAAAGCGAAAATATGTGAATCGAATTTGATATGTTAAAACGACACTGTTGGGAGCATTAATAAGTAATAAAACAACACGTATACAATTATATTAATATCCAGTTAAAACATATTATGTGCATTGGACTTGATTCATCGGACCATGTTATGTATAAATAAACCCTCACGCATAGTTTATACATAGTATGCTAAAATTTAATTTATTGCGTTATTTGACATTTCAGTAGTGTTTTTTTGTGTTGTTTTTATTGCCCGAAGAATAAAATATTTTAATATATGTTTTTTTTATTTTTATTATTGACATTATTTAAATTTATTATTTATTTATTTTTTTTAATTATATTACAGCCTTAGTTCTCAGTAAATATATTTGTATTGATAACGAGTAATATCCTCTGAAAACAAAGAAACTTAATTAAATTTGAGAAATATATATATACATATATACACATAAAGTATTGTAAAGTAAGTTGAAGTTCGCGAAGGCGTATCAAAATAAATATTTGCATTTAAATCCATTTAGAATGTATTAATTTTAATCAATGAATCAAAATATTATTAATAACAAGTCTAAACCCAAACACTTAACATATTCTTCTTTTGGGCCTGTGGAGTTCAAATTTGGGGAGGTGCTAAGCCTTTTCAAACTCGCACTATTCAGGCATATCAATCTATCTTAATTTGTGTCATTACTTTAGCTCCATGGTATGTGTCAAACAATTCCCTACATAATGATCTCAATATAGAAACAATAAGCCAATTAATAAAAAATCAAACAAACTTTATCAAAAACTAAAAGCAAACAAAAAACAAACTTTCACAGAAAACTCCATAGCCACTCAAACCCTCTAATCTCCCGTTTTTCTATCGTCAATCTTCCTGGCAACCCTATTCGTCGACTAAGCCGTAAATGGTGCCGCGATCTTTCTTTTTTTTAAAAAAAAAATATGCTAAATATACGCATATAAACGTATAATCTCCGTTACAGAGTGTTCTACCATTAGAAATTATTATAAAGTCTCTCTTGATCTGTTATTCACGTGTTTGTAAATTATTTTATCTCATTATCTTTTTATGCATGTAGCATATATTGTTAATTTTCTTAATAAATAAAAAAATAAATCAATAAATAATTAATAAATAAAGAGTTTCTTTAAAATCATTATTTACTCTAAAAATGTGTGTTAGACTAAATTTTAATAAATATTTATTAATTATATTTATGTAGAAGAAGTATTCGTGTAAAAAAAATTATTCCCAGATACAAATACGAATAAAATATTTGAAATTTTACATCAGTTTTTGTTTAAGAAACATATAAAATCTGTATTTATAAGACGATTAAATACATTTTGAACTTATTTCGTGTTATAAAAAATTATGAAATCGATATAAAATAAATTATGTAACAGTAACATGATTAAAGTAGTACCAGTGGGTCCTTCCTTCTATCATGTCTCCACGCTTAGTTTATAAGTTACTACATTTTTCTTATTGTATCATATTGATTATAGATTTTAAATAATCCTATTTTTTTAATAATAATAAAAAAAACATTGTCATAATAATACTTACATAGTTTATACTCCATATTTTTAATTTGTATATTTTATTAATATTTCTCATAGTGATTATTGGAATCCTAAATTAAATTGTAAAAAAATATTAGATATAATAATTATCTATGACATATAGATAGTTATGAAATGCTAATATTTTTTTAAAGTTTAGGAATGCTTAAGTTAGTAATACATTTCATATCGAACGGAGTGATGAGAAATGCATTTTTAGTATAGTTTCAGAATAGAGGATTCGAAATGAGCTACGTTATTGATTTATTGAGATCTTAAGTTAGTTTCTGAGAAAAAATAACTTTTAAGATACTATTTGAGCATTTTAAGAGTTCTGCGTAGTAATCGATTAGAAATGGGACGTGAATGGTATTTCGAGTCGGTCAAACTTCTGAAATGTCTATTTTTTTCCGAAGTTAATACACAAGTCCAACTCAAGTTTTTTTACGTGACAATAATTGTTTTTAAATTTAGTATGACAAAACTTATCTTTTACTTTTGTTCAAATAACTAATTTCGAGCTCAACATATATCACATCCGTTAAATAGAAGAATAAAAAACTAAGATACTCAACTTTTCTCCTCAAAAAAGTTCAAAAAACTAATGTTTTTAAGTCGTTTATTTATTTTTAGTCAAAAAATACAACGATCGAATTATAACTTGATAATAATTTCCCACTAAATTCGTGAATACTTCTGAGTTTATTTATATTAAAAATTTAGTTTACTTTTTTTCTTAAAATATTTTAAAAATAATTATTTGCATCAGAAATTAATTTATTTTAGAAAAGAGCGAGGCTCTTAGGTTGAGTGAGATATTGGTATTAATTCAATAAAAGATAAAAGATAGCCAGTAAAAATGTATTTAAGATATAGATAAAAGACAATAAAAATAAGTATTATCTATACAAAAATAAAAGATAAAAAATAAGCATCTAGATGAAAAAAAGATGAAAACTGCCTAAATTCATTTATGTTAACTATATATTTATATATATAATATAAGCATATAGTTGCATAATAAATAAGTATATTTAAATAAAACTACTAAAACTGAAGTAAATTATATAAATATTATAATAAATAAATTATAGTTTTCAGTGGGTTAAATAATTATTTATTGTAGATATTTGCTCTAATGTGACTTAAAAATTTCTAGTCGATCATTTTTGTTCACTAGTCATCTTAAGGAAAAAACTAATATCAGGCTGACATGTGTTTTACCATCATCTTTCACAATTTTGAAAAACTCATTACCAAATAGGTAACACAAAGTTTAATATAACTGTTCTGATAATTCAGTAGTATTTTGCTCATCGCCTTCACATAATTTTTATTTTTTATGATTTAATTAGATTACAAATTTGTTCACATTTAAATAGTAAACTAAAACTAATCGACAAATTATAACTTTATACAATGATTAATGAATGGCCACTGAAAAATGAACAGATATAGAGAGAGAAATAACGACTATGGTTGGGTGGAGGTGATTAATCGAAAGAAGACGAGCATAATGCGTTGTATACTGTTATATTTCAGTGAATATTATATTTTGTTTTCGTAAATACTTCATTATGGACAAATATAATTCTAAAATTAACGATATTAAAAATATTTATACTTATAAACCGGGAGTCAGAGTGAATATTTTCAAATTGTGATTAATGTATAATGAATATTATACAGAAATGGAGACCTATACATAATGATATAATAAGATAAGTCAATAATATCTTGTATATGGTGTGTTTGAGAATCTACTAAATAGTGACAACTAACAGCAACCAATTAAGAAATAAGAATATTATTTATGAGTGTAGAATAAAAATTTTTTCTGTCTTATAAAAATTTATTAGATATTACAGATTAGAATAGAATGATTCTTAATTATTTTATTATTGTGAGTAAAAAATAATGAATAAAAATTAATACATTCAGATACATTTCTATAGATAATACTTTTATTAAACTGAGATAATACAAAAAATTATTCATTTTTCAACTATTTAAAAAAGATAAAAATTCCCAACCCTGATCAGGGTAAAACCAAATGCAGTCCTCGTTTCATTCGGAATCTGATTTAATATAATAACATATATCATACAATTATGGAAACTCTAAGTCTAAACTCATTTATTGATGTGATAAAAATACTGAGGTATTATGTAGTTATTCTAATAGTATTTAGAATTTGAAGTATTGAACGATTTGATATTTTATCCGACTTTCTGTAGATCAATGGATTTTACCAAACTCTTGTCAAAATAGTACTAAAAAAAATGTCAAAAGTCCTTAAAAGCGACAAATACTTTTAATTAAATGCATTTTTCGTTTTAAATATGAATTTTACGATAGTAAATCGTATATTATTACTATTCGACTTATGTACGGAATTTTAAATAGTGTTAGAAATATACACAAATTTCTTTATATTTTGACAAAATGATTGTTTTCATTACCTACCAATCATACTATACGAGTTACCTAAAAATTGTTTTTCTAAAATTCATACATGTTGTTTATCGTTATTTTCCATATCTGTACCCAATGAGTCATCATGATCTAGAGATTACTCGTCACAATGTCAACATCATTGTCAACTAATTATGTGTGTTCTAGGCCATGAAGATTTCGAGGGCGATGATAAAGCCATTAAAGTCAATTAGAAGCCTCACTCACTACTCATCCTAACCATAAAATTCCTTTTAACGATTTAATATCTTATTTACATAAAACTATTTGGGGAGACTGCATCATGATGTACTCAAAGTGTTTCGCATACAGTGCCTGTCAGCTGGTACAAGTCAATATACATATTTACCCTACATTTTCTTCGGGTTTTCGACAACAACTTCCGTTTAATTGCCCTTTAGCATACGAGTACATTGCAAAAATACAGCATCTTCAATTTTTTTTCCTTTACAAAAGTCGATTTGGTCTCATACAAGTAGGTCTCATACTATTCATCAACTCGTAATATATGTTTCTATTTGACATATGCATTATAATGAAGTTGCATTTTTTTTCCTGACACTCAATTTGCTATTTTTCTCTCTGATAAATTATTTGCGTGTACACATGATTATTATTTGTTTTTCATTTGTTATCCTCTATTTTTTTTTCTGTTACGATTTTGATTTCAATACCTTTAGTAAAAATTTAATTTATCATGTTTTGAGCGGTAGTTCGATACAAATGTTTGTATGATTATAAATAATTTAAAATGTATTCTTGGACGTGTATGACGCAATCGAATCACAATAAGTATTTTTTCGTTGCAAAATATTTTCGTTTCAAAAATTATATTTACGCATACTATAAAGTATTTTTGTAACACACGTCTTGTTAAGGAAATTATTAACGGTTATTGAAAAGTTTAAATGCACACTTAAGTAATAATAAATAATCTTGTCTTTCTTTTATAACATACTCTGAATAAATAATACTTGTACTTTGTGTAAAATGTTCAACGTTACAATATTACTCCATGTGTAGTAGTGTTTTTCAATTGAGTGGTATAATATTAAATTCTTAACACGAAATAAAACCACAATAGTAATAATGGGTTTAATTTCCTGGTAAAGTGCATATCCTTCAATTGAAATATCCATTCAGTTATTTACGGTATTAAAGGATTACGTAAGTAAGTGAACATGATGACGTGTTTATTAGAAAAGAAAAGTCTGTCCTGCAGAAAAGTCGCTTAAAATCCACCAAAGTGCCCTTTACAGTCGACTTTCAGCTCAATTGTAGTTGATTATGTAAATGATGGTTGTAAATATTAATACGTTCATTTATATTTATTAGTTATATAACGATTATATAATATTTTGTGAAAATAAATTATTCTGTTATAATGTTCCTAAAAACTCAGATATTTATAATAACAATTTGATTACAATATTTTACTCTTTGAATGTGTATGATCATATTTATGTTAATTTAACTAAGTTCTGCGAAATTGTTATAATATTCATGTTGTATAAAACATTTGTTTAAACCACGGTTTACGTTAAAATATTAAAATATTAAAAAGTTAAAATCCTGAATCATATATTTTGTAGTGTAAACATAAATTTCTTGTATTTAAACGCTTTAGGATTTTTGGTGAGGGATATACGTACACTATACTGAGTTTTCTACATTATATGGTTAATTAATAATCGTTTTCACATGGTTATAATATTATTATGTTTTAATGTAATCAATAATTATACAGAGAGGCTTTTTGATCATTATATCATCAATCAATTTTATAAAAAAACGTTTGATTTATTTTAAAAGCATAAATAATTATCTTTCCGCTGTCTGGATTTTAACCCATCGAGTTCCAATTTATTGTATGTATTACTAAATTATGTTTTGAAATATAAAAGAAAATCCATATTCACTGTACGAAATATACATCACATAAACTTTATATCACTAGGCTCGAGGCGTCAAGAAATTTTAACTTATTACATGTGATAACATTATATTTTTACACACAGAATGATATAAAAAATTCTAAAAACCATGAATTTTTCAGCATATTAAAATATATTAAAAAAATTTAAGTAAAAAAATTACACTTTATTTATATTAAACTGTATATTGTTGTCATAAAATATAATACTTGTTAGAAAGGTACAGTTATATAGATTATATTTCGAAAATAGTTAAATACTATATAGGATTGGAAGGTTTTTTTAATCGGCATATCGGAAGGTATCGTATACGTTTATATTTGATGCGGGATAATGAAACAGTCGAATAAGTAATGCATTATGCATGAAAATAAAAACCCCATTAAAATTAATTGAACAGTAAAAAAAGCCTTTTCCTTTAGTAAAATATCATTGGATATACCTTTAATTTGAAATTGCACAGTGCCTTGGTGAGAAAAGCTAAAAACTATTATAACATATTTCTGTAATGGCATCATAATTATTATCTATGCATGTAGAAACGATTTATTGCAAAATTTTTTAATCTAGTGTACTATAATTATTCTTTTTTATTTTATGACAATATGATCTTATTTTTAGAAAACTATATTATAAAAAACCAAAAGTAACATTTTGCAAACTACTATTTAATCAGGTTATAAAGAATAATGACAGAAAGATATATTTTCTTTGATGTTTGAGAGTTTTCAATTTATCATGGTCACGGTGATGTTGATAATGTTTAGTTTCAAGGGTTCATTTATGTTATTATTATATTTTACTCTTATCAAAATAATAAAAAAGCTTTAAAAACTTGTTCCTCGTTATTTGTTTAAGGACAGAACATTTCGTTTGACGTAGAGAAGTATCACACTTGTCCATAATATTCAAATATTATATACATATATACATTCTATAACGTATACATCGCGGTTTAAAATAACCAGCTTTTCTTTTTCGTTTTTTGTTCATGGGAAAATAAAAAAAAGAGTAATAATACACTACCGACTATATATAATGATAGCTAGAAGACTGGCATTATGAAAAGAAAAAAGAATTTTCCTACAGATAGGTAACCGTATTGCCGCGGGTATGAGCGTTAAAATGAAATCACTTCGAATAGAGCTGAAACATTATTTGTGCGCGACATAAAAAGAACGCCTTTTTTTCATTTTATTAAAAAAATAAAAAATAAAACAATAATATAACGTCACGCATATATATATATATATATATTGCACTTTCCATCTTTTAATGTTTGATATTATTTACGTTCAATCAGCGCTCATTGCTTCTGCACCGTCTGTCTCGTGTGTATCAAACTGTAAAATGTATCAAACGCTCGACTCTTGTGCTGTTGCCGTCGTTTAACCGACGGCGCCCTAACGATCCTTAAGCATACCGGAAAACACGGGTGACGGAGCAGAGAGGACATGAGGTTAGAGAGAGAGAGGGAAAAAGAAAGCTTTTTTCTCAGTTCAATTAAAAGACTGTACACACACACATATACTGTATATATACATAACGTATATTCGAGTCGACTTGACGACATCATCGACAATATACAACATGTAATAATAATAATAATAATAATATTAATAATAATAATAATAATAATAATAATAATAATAATAATAATAATTTAACAGTGGCGTTATACGAACGGTTTGCGCTCGGGGGACGTTGAGCGTTTCGCAGAAAAATAACGCAGCACGTGAACGACTACCTGCACTCGATATAATAATCCGTTAAGAGTAAAAACGACTTCGCCAAATGGTGCAGTAGTATCATACTGCGCAGTTCGTATACACCATGACTTCTATGACCCATAGTTACGGTGCATTGCACGTTTGGTGCTTCAACTCGGCCACGGTAAAATGCAGGAATGGGCAATTCAAATGGAACTTTAAAGCCTGGCGGGCCAGAGTTAATAACGGGGAAAAAAAGTTCATCAAAACCGACAGTTGGCATTTATTTTATATTATTTTATTTACGGAAAAACCGATAGTATAAAATAAGTACCTAACAACTGCAGCTGTGTTAGCTATGTAGATATGGATATCAATCGTATTTAGACATTTAATAATTTAGCTGTAGTTCAATACTAAATAAGAATATAGTATCTACATTTTAAGATCAACGTAATGAAATGAAATACCGATAAACTCTAAAGTCGTATGAAGTTACTTTGAAATGTAGCGCGGGCTAGATAAAAAAATTACGGGCGCCGTCAGTTGCATATCCCTGGTGTAGTGGTACTGCGTGTCGAATAGCGTAAAATAAACCGGTAAAGAGGGAAAAAAATTAGTTGTACGTGAAATTATAAGGAAAATTTTGTTACAGACCGAGCGCAGGCACGCGCAAACGTTTAGTGCGTGTACGTGCAACAATTAAAGATTGCGATGACTAAATGACTGCATGTTTACAAAGTTAACTGTTTAGAAGCCTCGTTGTTGATTTACAAGTCGTACTCAATTTTATCCGTACGAGTTTGCCCGACAGCAATGAAGCTGCAATTTCAAGTCATTTTAACAAATTTATCAGTCTTCTACTGAGTGATCTTATCTGGCGGTGCGGATGCTTTTCGGAACATTCTGCTACGTGCAAGCTCACGATTAGGTTAGGCTAGGTTAATTAGATAAACAGATGCAAACCGTACGTCGATACAATTCGATTACGACAATTTGAGCCCGTTGAATGTAAATATCGGTGTTCATGACCAACGTTGAAATTACAAAATACAAACATGCATCACCAATGGTTACCGTCATACATCCGATGATACTTTGGTGTTCGGTATAACACTCATGTTAGTTACACGGTGACTATATTACTACACAGTGTATTCCGCCTAATGCGGGCATCGGTTAATACGGGCATCCATGTAATATGGGAAAAATGTGTTGGCCCCTAATCCAATGTATACTAACAAGGTTAAAAAAAAAAAAACCGTATAATATGGGCACTCGGTTCGCTTTATGCGTTAGAATATGTATTGACAACTGACAAAATGGATTTCCACCATATTTATGAGATTGTGTTTATCAGAAATAACAAAAACCATTACAATTTAATCCACAATGAGATTTTGTTGTTAAGTTAATTGAATATGTATGATTGTTATCAAGTGCAATAAAAAAATAAAAACAAAATGATAACGACACACGTGAAGCTTAGTTTCCCTAAATCGATAACAATCATTTTAGTCTTATCGTGACCATAAACGAGTTCGACTATGCCCAGAAAAGATTATTCCTTCAAAGGATAAATCACGATTTTGGACAAAATGAAATCTCTTCTTCCAGGCTCTAAACAACGCAAAATCGCTGTAAAATTATGCGTCTCGAAATTATACTATTCATTATTATTTTTTAATTTAATTTAACATTTATTTTTTTCAATCTTTACGTGTGCATAATAAAAATTGTTCGATATTAACACTGTTGAACTAAGTTCGGTTTATATGGACAACCGCTTAATGTGGATAAATTGATTTGGTTTCAACGTGTCCATATTAAGCATATATATATATATATAAGTATTTACGCATTAACTTATCGTGATTTTTTACCAATGTATATCCGTACGAGAAACAAATTACGAATTAATGTAATTAACCATAAAAAATCCGTCAACAGAAATTTAGTTCACAATTGTTCTGAGTATCGTTGTGCAACATTACCAAATTTTTGATTTCCCACTTATAATTTTAAACAAATAATATTTGTTATTAATATTCGTTAACAAATAAACGAAATTGATTTCCCGTTTATTATTTTAAACAAATCCGTTTATGTTTCTTTATAATTCAGGTTTTGAGCGGCACATTGCATCTTTATCTGATAATAGTGACTTCCGTAAAAAAAAAAAAATCAACCCGGATACAGTAGTAGTAATAGTAGTAGTAGTAGTAGTATTAGTAGTAGTAGTAGTAGTACTAGTAGTAGTAGTAGTAGTAGTAGTAGTAGTAGTAGTAGTAGTAGTAGTAGTAGATATTGTAGTTTTTTTTTTTTTTTTGCTTATGGTATGGTATTGGTGTACAAAACAAACAACGGGATAAAATAAAATGAAATATAAGTGATTACGGATCAATATAAATAAATAAATTAAATAAATAAATAAACAAGCTACAATTTAAAATCTAAAATATTATAAGGGTATGGCAAGGTTAATCAGCCAATCTAGCGCATCCTTATCGCCTTTGTGCAGACGCGATGTTCCTCCACTGAACTTTGTTTCCGGGCATTCCTCAACAATGTGCCTAATAGTTTGCATCTGGCCATAGTTACAGAACGGAGATTCCAACAGTCCCCATTCCCCATCAAAAAATTGCACCTTTCCTGTCCAGTTCTTACGCGGTTTAGGGTAGTCCATGCTGCACGAGGGAATTCGAAACCTGGAACTAATTGGGCTGGATCACTTATGAGGTGGTTATTCAGTACCACTTCATCCTTCCAATGTGAATTCCATAAGTCCCCTCCTGTGTTTGTACAATTTTTTAACGTCCATATAGGATTTCTAGATTGATTTCAGTCTTTATCACAACTTTTCAGATGTTGTAGTAATAGTCTCTTCATGTCAATTAAATCAATATTTCTCTAGCCCAGATTATCCAAATCTACGGATAAATGGATACGTAAGATTTTTAGTTTTTTTTTTTTCAACATGATATAATAGTAGAACTTAATAGCATTAGCGGCGCAGCGCATTGAGATAGTATTGGGTCGTATACAGTTATTAAATAGTAGACGCGTGTAGTGACGGTGCGGCGGTAATAACAGGGATTTCAGCTCGTTCGACGATGCGACGACGCTTACACGCCCGGAACGGGGCCGACATTAATATTCATATCGGGTTAATAAGCCGGAGAGGAAGCCTCGTGTAAGCATGTACTAAGTCTCGAAATTATTATGAATTATAAACAAACGTTTCGACTAATTATGCGTATACTTTGCCCCGCAGTTTTAGCGCTCGTTAAGATCGGCCACAGTTAAGCGTTGAATATTTTACGACCGAAAAGCCACTGCCGCCGAAGTCCTCGGCAAAGTATAATATATTTTACGCGCACCGATGTTAATCGAACAGTTTGTCATTTCGTGCGTGTATACGTTACAGCGTGCACGTATAAATAAGTACGCACATGCACGTCGTGTATAATGTAGTAGTAGCGGGGTGTTCGGCAGTACGCAAGTCACCCGTACATACATATTACTACTACAGTCACATAATAACAATAATAATAATAATAATAATAATAATAATAATAATAATAGTTATAATAATTATCGTAATAATAACAGTAATAATGTAGTCGAGCCGTTGCAGTATAATAAATTACGTGCCGATAAGAGCTTAAGCCATATTAATCGTCCGAATCGCTTGTTAAAGGCACAAGACCTAATGACAGACTTAAACTACGCAATCGTAATAATATATATATAACACACACACATCAGTACACAAAAGTACGATCGGTGACCGTTATTATACTTGTAATTATACTTGTAACGAGATAATGATCAGCGAACATGATGTGTAATTATTGAACGGATTCCGAATTCCGGTTGCGCAATTGTGCAAAAGGTTTACGGTTCCGGGTTACGCGGTCCTTCCGGGTACCACGATTTTCAATAACGATTGTGTAATGCCACCGTTCGGTAAAGATCGATTCGCATCCGAACGGTTATCGGGGCAGAGCAGACGGACCTTAGATATTTACATTGCTGTGAAGTGTCAATATAAAAGCGCTTTTTGACGTCGTAGCGATACCGGTAACATTTTTATTTTATTTTTTCTCGCGTCCCACCCGATTGTTCGTTAACGATTTCCATTTATTATTACGTTGTTTTTCATTCGATGAAATCGAGTGATTGACGTTCAGGGGGGCGCAATGAGTCGCTCGACATAGGTGAACAACAACAATAACACGGGTACGATATTCCAAAATTGCACGTAGCGTCGACGACGGAATAGTTATTAATTTTTGAACAAACCGAACGGTGATTTTATTTATTTATTTTGCCCCGTCGCGTTAAAATCGTACGTTTCACAATTCACGTTACACCGAGTACGCCGATCGGAACGCGGTTGTTTACGACGAGTTTCATGCGCGCGAATCCCATAACCGTACATCAACGTGTGTCGGACGTTCTTTAGATGGGTACTGAAACGTGTAAAACTGGGGGTGGGGGGGGGAAACGGCACCAAGTGTTCCGGATAGCCGATAAAATTGACAATTCATTTTGAAATCCCGTAGCCCAAATCGGGCGATCCGGAGTCAATTTATCGGGCTACCGTACGTGTTTGTTGGCTGATAAAAGTATGCATATTACATGCGTGCGTATATGTAATATATAGCACGTAATGCACAGGAGCGTAAATGGCTAATTGGACGAACATTATTCCGCGGGGACGACTTGTAAAACGCATATTTTATTAGGGTAATGCACTGATACGACGAAACGCATGTTCCACCTGTGCGCCGTTTGACGATAGTACGGTGATTTATTCAATTTTTTTTTTTTTTTTTTATTATTCCGCCCAATGCGTTTTATGAATCCTTTTAACGGGTGGGTGTATGGGTTTTTTTCAACGCTGGATTTTTACGTCACACGTTCAATCCTACTTCAAATATATGTATTTTCAACACCGTTTTCGACTAGCGTTTATTTCAGTTATTATATCTCCCTAGGATTATTATATTTTTTCGGAGAGGGAGTATGTAAATATATAATATGTCATAGAAGTAAATAGTTGATGAATAAAATCTGTTTTTCGACACTCAAATGATTTCATCCATTCATCAGTTGAGTTATATTAACAGTGTATGCATATACGAGTATGACGTTTTAGCAGTTGCAGGGACAAAGGAGCGCCTTCACTAATTCCTTCAAAACAATTTTTTTCGCATGTAACAAAAAAATTGTATTCAATTATTTTTTTATTGATCATTAAAGTATTTTAAACTGTTCATATACCAATAGAATAACCATTTAATAAATAAATAAAATAATTAAATTTAATACATTTTTTCGATTAAAATTATTATTCATATATATAATAATAATGTATTAAAATTATCAAAGTATAATTTTTATTTCTGTCTTAGAAAGAAATTTTTCCTTTTTAAGGCTACTTAAATCTAGGTTAAGGGCAAGAGTGAGAGAAGATTAATAGGGTTGACTCTTATATATATATATATATATATATATATATATATATCCATAAAAATATAAATATTGACAATAAATTTAACATAAAGTATATAACTAAAAATTTCTCAAAAATACAACGTAAACTGGACTTTGTATTATAAAAATATAATATACTATCAATTTTTGATACCATAATATTATATTATTTTATTCCTTTAATTGTTATAACATTTAAATTTCTTAAGATACAGCCTACTATACATATATATGGTATGCGCCCATTCCTCTTTGAAAAACGTCTGGATTTACCACTGTGTTCAGTGTGATATGACTTTATATTTTGATGGTCACTCAACGATGGTACTATAGACCAGTGTTTCCAAAATTTTTTTTACTCACAGAACCCTTTTTCTTTAATAAGATTGATAAATACTAGATAATAAATATATTGAGGCATGGCTATAACAATTATTATAACATAATTATTTAACAATTATTTTACGATAAGATGAAGTAACGTTGAGAATTAGCTCTCGTTTATAATTCGAGTTCTTGTTCAAATCGAAAATGATATTCAAAGCATATTTTAACATATAAAGCACGTGGCACTAGTGCCACTCAGTGATAACTGAATGCTACCCAGTGGTGGATGATCGTGTCATTAACCAACACATAATCGTAACGACCATCTTGACAGGTGTTGATTTTCCCCTCTATGTTCCTTTGGTAGACAATTTTATTAAAGTGCCACCCACTGAAAATTTCTTAAAATATGCTCTGATGTTATTTATTTTTGTGTTTTGTCTTTAACCCTGTGGGTTCCGCGCAACACCAGTAGGGAAACACTTTTGCAAACGATAATGTAAACGTAGATAGGCTTTAAGTTGATCCGTAGATATACTTAAATATTATAAAAAAATTGCATTATTACTGTTCGTATAAATAAAATATATTCCAACAATGTAAATAGTTTAAATAAACTTATTTAAAGTAATCGATTTTTGAAATTTACTCTAAACCCAATTAATATAGAGAACTTTGAAATAGTTTTATTACTGAAAATTAATATTAGGTGTTTTATAAATTTAATTTTACTGACTCGACATACACGAATAATAAATCTATATTGCTGTATGTGTTTTATCAATAAAATTCGGCGCCAAAATTCTTCTACCGGACGTGCGGATAATACGCATCCTTGAGAATATTGGAACACTGACATATAATACACTTCCGTTTCTACTGTATTTGCGACAATATTATCATAGATGACTACAAGATGAGTCCCACACAATTTATGGATGATATTTTAAAAGTAACATTCCGTAACGTCGTAATCATTTCAAAAACGGAAAATAAAATATGAAAGAATAGATTCAAATAAAGATACTGAAATATATACATATATTTAAAATTTACGAACAAAACAAGTATCGTGTCATTTCTTTTCGTATTTATTTTGTTTATTATAATATATGTAATACAAAAACGTTTAAAAAACAAATCACGTACTAATGGTTTCATTTAATAAACGTATGATTATGAAGTGAAGATAAGAATAACTCATTTTATATTTTATTTATAAACCCGTGAAAATATTGTTAGTAATTAAAATTTAATATTTTGCTCCAACGGAAAATAAATGACCGTATGGATAACGATCAATATTTACAACATTAGTAGTTGTTGCTATGTTAGAACATGACTAATAAACAACTGCTGTTGAAATTATCATTTTTATAGAGCATAGGGAATTCTTGAAATAAGATTGTTGTACCAGTTATTATTTCCATCAAATTTACATATCAATTCTGTGTCATTAAAATAAGTAGCCGGTTCTGAGGAACTTCGTGGACTTTTTTTTTATGGAAGAACCTTAACAGTTAATATCAGTTCCGTCAATGTGTTGTAATTTAATATTTTTTTTTTGCAAAACACCAAAACACACAAACATCAAAATATTATTATTTATTGTTCGTTAGTCGGAAATCATTTATTTAGACCATTAAAAGTGTATATTATATATAAATATATAAAATGTTCCTATGAAATTAATATGAATGAGTTAAATATTTAATGTTTCTGTTTAGTTAAAAAGTCTTATTAATATAATAATTCTTGTGGAGAACCTTATTTTACCATGAGATTTTAAATGGAATGATATTTGAATTGACTTTGACAAAATTCGATTTTTAACGTCTCATTAAAGTGTTGACTGAAATATTATACATTATAATAAATGTTTTATTTCACAAGACATCCTTTGTCATTTTCCTATACGTAAGTTATGTGATATTTTTATCGAAATTGTCACATGTACGTTATGTCGTATTTTACTTTGTGCTAAGAACAAATCGAAATCGTTAAAAACTTTCAAACTTCTTAAAACTTATGGGATTTATATCTCGTCAAATATATCCTATGGGAAGGTAATTTTTTTCTTTTCGTCTCTTTATTTCGATCACCGATTCGTATTTATTTAACCGTAATCGTAAGTCCTCGGTCGGATATTCTCGATTTTCAATTTGATTGTTTTCACTTCTACTATCTCTTAGCGTTCTCTTTTAGGTTGGAAATAATCGAAATTAACAAAAGCCACCATACTGTGCTTTCCCCAGCCGTGGGTTAAAACAAATAATTGCGCCAGACTCTGTAGTAAACAATCGTTATCTGTATAACCGACTGAAGCTTGTGAATGATGTCGACCGGTTAACCACCATCAGCTGTAATAGAAGTTGAGTTTTATTTGCTTTTTAAACAAAATAACAATGTTTAAATAAGTAACATAAAACTAGGAAAAAAAGAAATGGATGAATTACTAAAGAAAATTAGGTAAATAGATAACAATTACTGCTATATCCTACTGTGTTTGCATAATATCAGTGCTGTATTGTATTCTATTACACGTGTGCACGTGGTTATAGAAAATATATTGAATGCAAGTATGTAAACAACTTGATAAAAATAAAAATAAAGTACGGTTTTATTTATGATTGATTTAGTGAAGATATTTTGTATTCTCTGAGATTTCGTTTGGTACGCGAACAAACGGGAGTTATGCAATACGAGTTTATTACAATTCTATGGATTTCAGTGTTAGAAAGATACTTGTTTATATTTTAACAAACTATTATGGTTTCTGTATACATAAATTGTTTTTACAGAACTTACGCTCATCGCGCGAGTGTTCCAACTTCCAAGATGTCTACCGAAAGTTTCACTTGTGTTCTGTACACCATCAGGTTGGCTCGAAATCAACAGAACACAATGGAAAGGGTTCATTGTTTATTTTATGAATGCTTTCTAGAACGATAAACCTAAGAGAAACTAATTGAACGACTCGCTTCAACGACCAAACAAGCTCAGATCTACATAGAAAAAATAAACAAGACCGTTCGCAAGTCGTGTGTGTGCGTAGTACCGAAGGAACAAAACTTTTTGGTTTAAAACTGTAATCATATCATACAAATCGAGAGCACGATGAATTAATATAATACTGGCACGTGCGCGGGCGGTGAACGGCACAAATACGCAAGTACGCTCTGCACAATCAAATCGGTTTGGCAAACAATAGCGAAGTGGATTGTTCGAGTTTTAATAATCAACGGAACCTGTGCAGTCGTTCAGCCCGAACAACGGAGTCGATTGATTACATTTTCACGCCGAGCAATCATAAATAATTGCAGGTGCACGCGAATTCGAGCAACAAAGATGCGAGCAAAAACAAACGACTGAAAAGTGTACACCCATGAGTGTACGTATGTTGTATTATACGTATTACGTTTGAAGTCTACCGTCGTCGTTTCGTCGTTACATTTCTATTATTATACAGTGAAACCTCTCTTTACTGACACTTCCAAATAACGGACACGTTTATGACATTTAAATTTTTTAAATTGATAATATTTATCGCAATTTTGAGAATAATCGTGAAATATCTAAATAAAAGTCTACACTATAAAGTTATATTTTATTACATACATTAATTTATAGTATAGTACCTATATCTTATCTTATACATCCAGCACGGAAAAAATGTTAAGTCGCTACTACCAATTATATAGTTGCCTCAATTATATTCTTTCGTTGTTATTAGTTTGTATGTTACAAATACTAAATCAATATTGTTAACCCGATTTTGTTGTAACAAATATACATAATTTGTAAATACAACACAACGATCATCAGTTACAATTACAGACATATTGTAATTCTACCATAGTTATTTTGTTGTACTGTCCTTGGATATATTATTGGGATATCAATGAAAATGATTACGATTACAATAAATTAGTATTATTCAATAATGTGTTTTTGTTATATGAACAACATATTAAGGAATATTTAACTATATCATAAATGTAATTTAGATACTCTTAATAATCTATTAATTACAGTTACATATATTTATTGTTATTCTTCCATAATTCTTTGATTGTATGTCATGTTATTATTTATTATTTAACTTCATGTTTTTCTTATATATATATATTTATAAATATAAAATCAAATAGTCTTATATATATATAATATATATATATATATATATATATATATATATATATATATATATATATAGTTTATACAAACGTTTCAATTATTGTTTTTAATATTAAATGTTACCTATGATGTGTATATTTTAAAAACAAACTAAAATTTTGAATATTTAGTAAAATATCTATTACATATCTAATAGTTTTTATTTTGCTAAATATCTAACTATAAATAATATACTTCATAATAATCATTAACTTATTATGTATATAATACATATAATATATATATATATATATATATAAGACTATTTGATTTTATATTTAAAACACAAGAATTACTATCAATTACTCGTATATCATAAAAAAAAAAAAACAGAATATATACAACATATTGTTAAAAATTAAGAACAATAAAATAAAACATTTTTATAAACGAGCGATTGTAAACTCTACCGGGTCTACTCTGGTACTACCTGACGGGAACTTGTATTCTCTTCCGGATCTACTCCAGTATTACCTGACAGGAGCATGTAAATTCTTCTGAATCTACTTCAGTACAATCCGAAGAGAGCAAGTAAACGATCCCAGTTATAATTAGACAGTTCTTAAGATAAAGGGTCATGTGAGATATAATTTTTAGCTTTTAATTTCTTACTTATGTTAAAAAAAACTTAAACTATTTAAACTAATAATTTAGTATCAACAATATTATTTGTTTACATAATATTTTATAAAAAATTTTACTAACTTATTTTACTATTTTGATAAGATATACTATAATATCTAGGTATATTATTTCTTAGTCATATATTTGATGTATATATTTTTATCAATTGTATTAATAACTTGCGTATTATATAAAAAAGTGTATATTGAAAAATACAATTTTTTTTATTTAAAAAGTAATCTCAATGAATAATAATAATAAAGTAATAATCGTTAAACATTTAAATTTCATTATAAAAAAATTGTGGGCTAACAATAAAAAAATCATAAAATATACATTTAAATTTCTACAGTGTAGCCAATTAATAGTTAACAATACATGTAACATTTAAAACATTCATAACGACGTGTTTAATAAAAACGAAAAGCATTAATTATTTTATAATTCTTGTCACATTATATCAAGCCCTAAACGTATATCGTACATACAAAAAATGTTGTTAATTTATTGTTTTTGGGACTTAGTATATATTATGTACATTTATATTGAAAAAATCTTCTGTTCTAGAGAAGTATGCAAGCGCATTGTTACTTATGAACAAACGGAAATTAAAGCTGCAAATTCTATTGTAGTAGTGTTAAAATGTACTTGATTTAAATTGAGGAATATATCAAAATTAATGTTTCACAACTCAAAGAGTGTCAATTAGGGATGAACGCATATAAAAAGTCGGCTGGTGAGGTTTGAAAAAATATCATAACCTTAGTATTTTTGTTTATTAATCTTTAATGATAAGTATATTATTGGTAATAATATTTCGTGGGGAGGTTCTCTTAGCATCGAATAGCCCGACAGCGAGTATTCCGGCGGCGAAATGGTCGCGGTGAATAGTCTGGCGGCGAAGTAGTCCGGTGGCGAACCGGTCTGCTGCGAATAGGTCCGTGGCGAAACGGTCACGGCGAAATGTCCGGGTCCGCTTACCTCTATGGCCATTGTGTATTATCACAATAGTCAAAACGCATACAATAGTCTAGCCTACCCTGCCCAACCAACAAATACGAACCTTTGATCAGTATATCATCGTGTATATGTGTGTTATAAATGTCTGTATATCGAAATCATAGTATTTTTAAAAATAATTTGCAAGGCGTTATCGACCACACCGAACTTTAAATGTTTATTCCACCAGTTACCGGAAAATCATAAAATATAGAAAATTGTGATTTATACCTAAATATATCCTAGGAAAATCATACCCCCTTGGAGGTACAATATTCCAAGTAAATTCTTACCCCTGAAGTGGGTATAATTAACCTAGGATAATCTTACCGGGGGTAAAGATAACCTAGGATAATTGTACCGGGGGTAAAATATGCCTAGGAAAATCTTACCCACCCCGGTAATATTTTCCGGCGGTATGATATACCTGTTACACCGGGACCGTTTACACATTTCCTTCAGATAAGCATAATATTGACCATAATAAGTTTACCATAAGGAGAGTTCACCACATTCCTTATAAACTACATGAAATATATAACCAATTGTTTGATTTTATATTTAGAACGACTAGTCGTTGAAATATTATCACGTGGATGAAATATTGTGATAAATGCTTTGGTGTATTACTATTTCAGAAAACAATTCCAGCGACCGAGAGTGTCTGATATTTAGAGGTTTCACTATATTAATAATAATCGTGCAATTGTATAGTAATGCAGACACGTTTTTGATACGTAGATTTTACACGACTTACTCGCCATATTATGCGCTTTACATTTGGTAAATAATTTGCGCTATTGTGATGTTTCCTTGGTTATATAGTCCCTAAAAAATACGCAACGTTACACTACGTTTATCGTTTGAACAACCAATAAGATAGTTACTGTTGTCGCGATTTGGATTCGCGAAAACGACTATGGATTAAGTATCCTTCATCATTTTCGTAGTGTTCGAACTCGACAGTCGTCAGAAACTTGATTGGACCACTCGCAACGTAAAACTACGCTATTTGAAACATCCAGTGCATGCAATAAAATGTTTTTACTGCAGGCGCTCTAGAGAAAAAAGTAAGAGAGAGAGAGAAAGTAGTCTGTTTTGAAGTAAACTCTGTAATAAAATGTAGTGACTTTTTGCATCTGTTTCGTCTTACGTTCCAAGATAACTGTTTTTGCCAGTGATAAAAACTCAAACTCGGCGTTCAATTTTCCACCGAAAAATATTCCTGCGGGATAATGCAGTGGATCCATCGTCCTTATTGTACGGTGGAAACCCCGGATGGAAGCGTAAAGGAATCGTCCCCTTGTTTTACGAGCCCTGCGAGACCGATTTTCCGACACTTCGGTCGGTTTTCCAAAAGATAGGGATTGTGCTCGTCTCCTCCGACCCCCTAACGATTATCAGCGATCTTTTATTACTCACTCGTGTGACGATAGCTTTTAAATATTATTACGCATTGCGAGTATAGTTATTGCGATAACGGCTTACGATAAAAATAAATTTACAATGCCCTTGCAGACATCAAGGCCTATGCGATTTTTATTTACCAGATGGCACAGTTGACTAGTTCAAATAATGTCGTTAAAAAATGTTTTTATCCCGATTCATTGTTATCCGTCCATTACTGTGCATACAGCGCAATAAAAAGCTGACGCGTTTTAGTCGTCGTATATTTGCTGCGAATCAGTATTATATTATGGCATGCAATCTGAACACGATTGTTCCATCGTAACGATTTCGGGCACGGTTATTTTAGTTATTAAATATAATTCATACACCTCGTACAAAATGACTAGTCTTTGAAGTTCCAACTCAATGATTGATGATATTACATGTAGGTATTTAGTCAATGGCAATTCTATGGAAAAGTTAATATAGTTAACGGAAATACAGTTTACCTATGTTCTGATTAGTCTACAACTCCAAGAAGTTCAATTTTCTGTTGTGAAATATTATACGGATAATATTTGAATAACCATTGTCGCTAAAAATATCTAAAAGTAAACAAAAGTATCAACTAATCATTTGTGTTATTTTTAATCAAAAACATCTATATCTACCTACTTGTTGCAAAATTACATTTACATTTTAAAAATAAATGTTACATTTAAAATAATTTATATTAAACTTATGTTATAATGATGTTTGAATGTTAGTCAACATGAAAATTTGCTATTTTTAAATGCGTCTTAAAATATAATAACTTTATATATTATGCATAATATTCATAAAAAATGTATACATGTATTTCAATATTAGATAAATCAATATCATATAATTCAAGAGAAACTTTAGTGTTATATTCTCGACAGTAAAGTTGAGTTTTTCTCTTTTTAAAAATATATATTTATAATAAATTTATAAAATATTTAATTAAGTATAATTTAAATTAAAACTCGGTCACTGCTCAATATATTCTTAAAATAATATTGCATTGCTTTCATCGCACGAAAAAGCGCATGATTAGATAACATTAATATGATGTATATTGTATATGGCAAATCGTTCGCTTTTTAATACTTCAATAACTTTTGAGGATTTACGGGCATAGTATGTTTAATAGTATACACGTGTGTGATTTTAGGGCGTCGAATATGTTTGTATTCATAATTTCCAGGACGAAGACTCTTTTTAAGAGTCGTTTTATGTAATTTATTCGCGTAGGAATCGAGCCAGCAGCATGTACATAAACTCAAAAAAAAAGAAAAGAAAAGCGGAACTACAAAATATTTATGTCATTCTGAGTGCGTATATCACTCGGTAGTCTTTTTGAGGTGTATTTATATGCGAATAAACCGGAAAGATAAGAAAACGAGATATATTTTTACCCTGCGCCTTTTCCTTTGGCAATTCGTACGAACACATCGTGCGCGGAACAACATCCTTGTTTTCAAATAGGATTGTTTTATATTCTTTATCACAGGAATGTAGGGATACTGTGCGGTTAAATGAAACATGAATT
This sequence comes from Sipha maydis, assembly GCA_034509805.1. Taxonomy (NCBI): domain Eukaryota; kingdom Metazoa; phylum Arthropoda; class Insecta; order Hemiptera; family Aphididae; genus Sipha; species Sipha maydis. The sequence continues at coordinate 77,008 of JASXSY010000420.1, forward strand.
TAAATAAATAATTTATGTTACAAAAGTAACTATATATGTAATAGACGACTAAGTACAGTATAATAATATGAAGCATAACAGATGTTATTACGAACCTTCGTTTAAATGTAAACTTCCATGCAAACCGTCACATTTCATTATAAACTGTATGGACAATAGTATTGGTGCATGACAAAATGGAATATAGACATTTATATTAAATCAAGTTCCATTTATAACATATTTCAATACTACGAAAAAATGACATTCACATTAATCTACAGACCTATTTCAATGTATATAAATAATAAAGTAGAAATGTATTGCCTTTTCATTACAACACCAAGCAGAACAATTATTTCGTTAATAATTTATTACCATTAATTTATTTAAAAATTACTGTTGAATTCAATTTTTTTTTTAAATTAAAATTTAATTATGAAACCGAATAAAATTATTATTTATAAATTTTATCTAAACAGAGACAATATAATATATTACTAGACAAATTTAAATCCAATGTATATTATAACTAATTTTACTATTAAATGCATTTAATTTTAGCTATTAATAAAAATATGTACAAACATGAAATCATATTTTTTATTTTATCATTTTTTTTAGAAAACATCTTGTCTGTAAATAGCGGAGTTAATTGCCACGGTACAGCAATTCGCTCATACTTATTATGATTATGTAGTTTTATCATAAAAGCATATTTTATTTACAATTTGCTTAAGCTTGTAGTACAAGAGGTAAGCCTGATGTGTTAAATATAAAACAACTAATTACAAATGAAGAGGAGAAGTGGTACACCCAGAAGCATAATTAAAAACAGTTTTTAATTAACAGGTATCAAAGTCAGTCTCTTTATAGGTATCAGGGTGGATTTACTGGAATTTGGATTATAGCAATGTTTTGGATTTTATAACATGACTGTGCGATTTTAAAATGTCTTGCGAATATTTTTGTATAGTCAAAGAAACGATTTATTTAAAGAAATAATAATAGTGAACAATTATTGATCAATTAATATGTATAATTTTCTCTAGATTGCTAAAATATGAAATAGTCAGACTTACCAAATTAAATAAGATTGGTTGTAATAATTATGTTTTGTTAATGAAAAACTATTGCTAATACATTTTTAAACTAATAATATATTGTGTACTTCGAATTTTCTTTCATTTAAATACTGATGGGATAATGCAAATTCCATTATCCTTTTGTTTTACATTAGTTAATATTCGCGAGGTACCTTGCTGTAACATAGTGTATATGTATATATATATATATATATATATAAACATTTTAAAGTGGTTTTGTTTTGAAACAAATTAATGTAAAACATAATTTGAAGTACAATTTTAGAGGATATTTTTAAATGTATTCTAAATCTTTGAGTACAAAATATCTAACATATTTTAATAAAATTATGATTTTTGTAATTTAAAGTTTCTTTAATGTAATTTTCATTTTATATATCAAATCTTATTTTTAAGATTTTATTAGGTCTTTAATATTATATAATTACAAAAACAAAAACAGATAAATATGTAGGTAACTTTTTCATCAAATTCAATACTGAATTTATTTACTTAATCGCAACTTGAATTTGTTAAATAAGAGTATATTGCATGTATGTTCCCTATACTTTATATATGTCGTATACGCTTAATATGTATTGAAATAACTATATTATCTAAAAATAATTTTTATTAGTCGCAATTATAAATAAAATAAATCTTAATTCATTCAAGTCACTACGGTACGTTAATCTAATCTATATTCAGTATTATGTGTGAACATTCATTGTGTATACCGTTTATCATATGTGTTTAAAATTGAAAATAGTATTTGTTTATACATCTCATTAGAATGTTAAATTTCCAAATTAATCATTGAGAAATTTTGTACATTTTATCATAATCATTGCGAGAAAGGATGATAATTGTATTTCCAATTAAATTTTACTTTGAATGTCATTAAAATAGTTGCAAATGTATCTTGGTCGATAGACACAGGATAATGCGATCGTAATACAGCATGCACATGCTGTGGTTTCAAAACTACATAAGATCTTAGTACTTTGTTTGTTTTTTTAAAAATATTTTAAACTTTGATTGAACTGCATTGCCTAAAATTAATATAAAAAATTCTATTTTACTAAAAAAACAATTATTCCTCGGGTTAACATGAATTTTTGTGCATAGATTATTTTCTACGGTATACTCGATGATTGGCACTATTTCCAACTGATCATCAAAACTAATCCCTCACCAACGCAACTAAGATTTGCATATATTGTATTAATTTACATAAGACACCCTTATAAAAAGCCATGATATTGAGACCATGCCGGTAAAGTCTCATTGTGCCGTAGAAGAAGAATAGTGAAGAACATTAAATTTCATTATTTTCGGTAATGTCTTCGAAATAGGTTTTTGGTGGATGTTGGTAGTAGAGGGTCGTAATTGAACCGCGGTTGGTTGTTTTGAACTCATAAATATTCGCGTTTTATCTAGCGTGGGAGTAAAAAAAAAATATATATAAAAAAAGAGAGAAATAGAGAGAAAAAATGGCATTATTTTCTTATTTTTTTTCTCACAAGAATTGTGCGAATAAAATGTGCAAACGAGAATTTAAATACTGATATTGGTCGTGATGGAGGTAACCGCTTTCAGACTACACACACAAAAAACACTCGTGGAATGCACCAATATACTTTTTAGCGCTTGGAAAGTTCATATTTCGCCTGCGAACGGAAGATAGTTTAAATCCTTAGACGACTATAATAATAATAATCATTATTATTACGCAACCCAATATATACTCTCTCACACACACGCACATGATATATATTATATACTTATACTTCACACGTGAAATTGAATTAATCGCTTTCAATGCAGGTCGTCACCATTAACAAAACGTTTTCACCGTATCCGAGTTTACTTCTTCTTTTTCTACTTCTTCTTCTCATCCTTTGCCTTTCTCCCAAATATTTGGGGTCGGTCGCCCAGAGGCACCTCCACTCGTTTCATTTTCTACATAAGCATACATCCCGTACGCACACATAAACAGCCCTCATATCATTCTCAATCGTATCCACCCATCTTACTTTTGGTTTTCTTTTTCCACTTTTTCTTTCAATGTTCATTTTCTAACCATTCCTATTGCTTCTGTTTCCTCTCGCCTAATCACATGTCCAAACTATCTCAGTCAGGATTTATTTACATATTTATATTTACAGCATTTTCTCTCATCTTGTCCACTATTGACGCTACCTTTCACATATTAGTTACTTATTCTATCTTCTCTTATCACTCCACTCATCTGTCTAAGCATTCTCATTTCCGCAACACTCACACTTAAATCAATTTTCCTGTCAACACATTCGAGTTAAAAATGCAATTATTAGTTTGCAATTAATTAATTATCCATTTATAAATATATATTAACTACACATACATAATAGTATTAAGTCACGCCACGTGATACGCGTTTTATGCAGTGTGTGTCGTAATCACTGCTATAAAATGATTTAGAATATTTTGGTACGTATTTCTATTTTTAAGATTGAATGTATCATCGTGGTAGCAGCCATTGCTGTACGTCATTTCAATGGACAACAATTTAGCTGTTACTGTTTTTATTCGAGAAAACCTGTTTTTCATCGCATCGAATGTAATCACGATCACAGCGACGTCTAGCTGCTGCGTCCACGTAGGCGCTACTAATTTTAACTATTGGATGGCGGGTATATTATAAAATCAATACTGCTACTACAGAGAATAGTTCGTTTACCGTTTCAAAGATCGATGGAATAACTAAAAACGATATATTAAAACGGCGAATTGATAAGATAGACTATTATAATAGGGTATACATCATTATAATCGAATTTCCAATGTATAATATTATTATATTATACACTATGAATAAACGAAATACGCTTATTATTTGCATCAGAAGTTGACTAGATTTCTGAACAAAAGAGTTTAGACTTGAATATATTACGTATAGAAACAGTGATTTATTTAAAGTCGCATAAATAATATTATACATACATTTGAATTTAAACCAAAACCAAACCAGAAGAAAGAATCGGTTTTTATTCCGAACTGAAATCATTATTTTGCATTTATATTACGAGTATATCCATAGATAATTTTTTGGACCTTCGAACAGATACTATTTACTTATTTTAGTTGCGTGGAAAATAAATATATTTTTTAACCAAAGCAAATTACAAAATTTCAATTTACAACTGGCTGTTAGTAAGACCGTGGGAATTAAAAAAAAAAAGTATGACAACAGTGTTGAGATCACCGTAGTATAAAAACGATGCACGGTCGTTTCATGTTCAATTAAGTGTAATGCAATTTTTATTCACAATACAAATTGTATTTACGTCATAACTATAGGTTTTTTTCATTATTTCTAGAAAAAAAAAACGCATGTATAAATTACATTTGTTCATGTACAGCTTCAATTAATTACTTATGTAAGGAAAAATAATGCAGACTCGATGAAATTGAGAAACTATGGAGCTCCGCTACACAAAGCGTCACGAATATCGCGACCCGGCAAAAAACCGAACGAAAGAAAAAACCATAACTTTTGTTTTATCATTGTCGATGACCAATTCCATATGGCTTCGAAAAAATAAAACCATAATAATAACGAAAAAAAGGTCACCGTCTCCTTTATGATTTTCCCAGCCGTCGTAAAGACTGTACGATGAACAAATTGAAAATAGTAATACAAAGTTTTACCATTATTAAAGTTCATTTTTTTCAAAAGTAACTTGGTAATCTTGTGTTGCTTTTTCCTTTGAATTTCATCGTCGTCCATCGATCTGTCTAATACAATTTTTCTGCAGTAATGGTATTTTATTTTAATGTGTTACATATAATTTGATAACAATCGACTAAATCGAGGATAAACTTTTTATTTTTTTATTGAAACCTCAATCAATTGAATATGAACTAATTAACTAATTATTTTCCACAAAACTAAAACAATTAGCATAAAATTTTTTTTGTTAATAAATCTCGAGCCGTCAAAAGCAAAAGTTACTTCGGGAGTATTCGTAAAAATTACTAGGTTTTAAATTTTGACTGAAATAATTAATTTAATAAAAAATAATATTTCATGGTCTCACGTTATGAACCTTTTGGCGGCGAATAATGTTTTTATTTTTTAATAATCTGTATGCGGTATTAATCTTATAAACCAATCTTGGTAGAGATCACAACAGCGAACGTCATTAATCCATCAATTTCTTACAGATAATACATGGTTCTAATGTTTGAAATGTTCACAAATCCTCATAGTTATGAATATTCTATTGTTTCGAAGGTCTTAAGGTCTATTCAAACTACAACGGAACGGAAACGGAGCGGAATCCGTCCGGTACCCGTCCGTGCACGGACAAAATATTGTTTCTGTACTTTGAAATATAAACATTCACATTACGACGGAACGGGCTAACGGGTCGTGGACGGGCGCTAAAAATATCCTTCGCGACGATTCTTTCACGGGTATCCGTCCGGGTTTTTCTTTGAATCGTATAGGAATCGGCATTCGGCGGACTGTATATAACAAAAAAATATTATTTGTTTACATTATCACATTTGATTTTCAACATTGTACCTACAACCAGTGTACATTTATTTTATTTAAATTTAAATTAATATTAAATAAAATAAATTATAAATATTAACTAAGTATTTATTAATTATACTTATATTTATAATTATTTAATATTTATTTATTAAATGGACATGGAAAAGTTAATTGAATGTGTTCGGGCCTACTTTGGGCTTTACGATTTGAGTATTCAATTTAATTTATCCCGGTCCGTTCCGTTTAGTGTGAATAGACCATTAATCCAATACGTACGTGTTTGCACAAACAGATTTATTATTTTCCGTTTGTGCCCTATTTGAGACCAATTCATTCCTTTGGTTAAAAACCAACTATTATAAATATAACGCGTATTTAAATGCACACCGGGTGCATAGCGGGTTGCGATAGCTTGTGATTATTTTTAATACCGTATAATTAGATTTAATGTAAATATTTCCCAATATCGAACCCTAGATTCTTTGGCGATAGGGCAGCAACGAAATTAGGTTTATAATTACACTCGTGAAATAAAACATTACCCTAACCGAGTATGCATCCCATCCCATGCATATCCCTATACTCCTCCTAAAATATAATTAACGTGTGGTTGTAATGATTATTAAGAAAACATGATTACAGATGTTGTAACAAATTACACCTGCTATTGAATTTGTACGCATGTATATGTTAGCGTTAATGTATAAAATTTCATAGTTCTATAAAATAATTAGTTGATTTACTACTATAGGCACTTCCAGTTAATGTACTGAACGAATCTAAAAATATATAATTCCAATAGTTATTCTGGATATTAACTAGATATTTTGTAAACTTGCAATAACGATTAAATTAATGTACATATATATACATTTATTATTAAATTCATATATTAAAATTAAATATACCTTTCGAAAAAGTTTATTCTGATTTGTACAACGTCAATTCATTAGAATTATTAAATTATTAAAATGTTAAACAAATCACGAGTTTAATATATAATTCAGATGTCAACGTTTTACATTTTCATTTGCAATATTTAGTTGTTAAAACAAATTTGTTTGAATTGGTAAATAAATAAAACAATGATTAATAAAAATATGTATAATGTATTTTCAACTCTACGTAATTTCATATTTATTTTAATACAACACTTGTACATTATTACAATGTTAAACAATTTTTTTTTTTTTTTGTTTTTCTCGTGTAATAAACATAGTAGCTATACTATTGTAAGAGTCGCCGATTTAAAAATCAATATCTTGTAATCTTGCGCACATATTACATTAAATTTCAGCGAACAAAGATTACTGCTGGTACAGGACTAGATTTTATCGCAGTTGTAGTGTTATTACTGTAACGCTTTAAATGGGTTGTAAAATTATTTATTCGAAAAATTAACTACTTTGTTTTTATTACGGGTTGGTAAAAAATCCAGTATAATACACACCGTTTTCAATCGAATCGTATAAATGTTTCTTTTCTCTTTTTACCGTGGAAATTGAATGGAGCGTGCTAGTACTCGTACACTTCACGTTCCCGTCACGGTTAAATGATAAAATGTTGTATCGCGATCATTTGATTTGCGAGTAATTATTTGCTCCTCAACCGGGGTGAGGTCGATTTCGAGACACTTCACACTGTCACCCAGATCGCAATGTAATCGTACCGACGGGATTTCAAACAAAGGCGCTGCCAGCGAAAGCTAAGTGCCGCTGACGAACCGTTGTTAATGGTCGGAACAGACATGATTAGTGTCGAATCGACTAAAATAAATTGACACGCCACCCTCGGGCGATCCGCGCGGCCCACACACATCTGTCTTGCACCCGCACCGACGTCGTCCGCGAATCGATCATCTGACGCGCGATGAGAGAAAAAAGAAAAAAGAAAATAGCGCAAGAAAAACTTAAGACCGGGGGGACATTTGACACGGAGTCTGAGCTCCGGTCAGAAATCTTTCTCCGGGTGCGCCGTTCGTTTGACTGTGTACCGTGCGCGATACGATGATGAATGACGACAGGTTCGGCTGCACCCGCAGCTCCGCGCGCCACCGGTAGACAAGAAATCCATTACACGCGACCTTTGTTCAGAGACAACACAACGTTACTACGAAATCATGCTCATCCTCCCCCCCCCTATCTTCTTCGTCCAACCCCGTATCGTCCCCGCTGTTGTATCCTGCAATGCTGCCGTGCCGGTAGGTCATCGAGTTGTTATTGTCGATCATTCGACGCATAATCGCGTTGCAATCACGAGGTTGCAGAGCACGAAGCTTCGGCGATTCGCTCGGCCCGTCGTACGTCGTCTCTTGTGCGCTTATAAGTAAAGCGAACAACACGTAGAGAACGATGGTGAATGAATGAAAAATTTAAAAAAAAAACCGTTACATACACATTATTTGGTCGTGCACGACTTGGGGGAGTCTGTGCGAATTTAAATATTTACAACGTCGACAAAAGAACGATTATTTACCGTGTTTGATATAATTTCGAGTTTCAGCTCGTACAATCACGTATAGTGTCGATAAGTTTTTTTTTTTTTATACACTACTTACTATTAAAAACAGATTGCATACCGACGGTGACAAGCGTAAGTACTTTTATCTCGTATTCGTATTATTTATGCGTAATCGTTGCACGCGTATATTGTCCATAGGATTCTTTAATGGTAAATGGCTGTGAATCGAAACGAAAATCTTAATGTTCTATTCGCAAGATATCAATTATTTCGTGTATTGGTGTTCGAGTCGGTTATACTTATTTGCACGATCCGAAAATGTCATATTGGTTTAAATACTCACAATTTATACATAAATATAACATGAAATCACATTTTAAATGTATTCCGTTCGGAGCCATTCGTCTTCAGTTTGATTCGAACTTAACGGATTTTTCTACTTTTAAGTAAAACGTTCCTTTTATTCGCATTCACGGAGCTCAACGCAGAGTTAAATACCTGTAGTTCGTTTTGTATTGAAGCCGTTCAGACCACAAGAGGCGCATGTACTCGTACTTAAACGCATAATCGGTTATCATGCAAAGGGAGAAAAGCTAAACCTAAAAAAAAAAACAAAAAAAAAAAAAATCTATATAAATAAATATATACACGATGCACATACAAACTCGTTTTGTACGTTACGTTTTTCTCCTTGCCGAAGCGATACAAATGCGCAGACCGAACCCGTTCCCGTAATGGCCAATGTAAATTCGCTTGCCTGGCGAATTCGTCTGGCCAACAGATGCGCGACAATAAATCTACAATATGTACCGTGCGGACACAAAGGACGAGAAAAAAATCGCACGAGGTTAAACACGAAGGATATTATGTTTTTGATGACTCAAAAGGAGAGCCTTTTTTTTTTTTTTTATCCACATGTATACAGTTTATGTAGAACCGACCGTGATATGGCTCCCCATATTATACGAGGTTAGCGTTGTTGTTGGTTTTTATTTTTTTTTTCATATCTAATGCAGTTTGTATTATGTTTTATTTCTCGTAAAGAAAAAAAAAAAGAAATAAAATAAAATAAAATAAAATAAAGGTGTATACATAAACACCACATTATACGCTCGTTTGTGAGAATAGACCTTTGATATTAATTTATGGCCGTCCAAAAACCACAATGTGACAATAATAGGGGCACATTAACCCGTTGCACCGGTTACTCCCTATATTGCGGTACATTATTCAATCGGAACTCCCTGCTCGGAAACAGCTAAAGTCGCACCTAATCAATTGTAGATCAGTCACACGACCATAAGACCATAAGAAGGGGTGTGACGAACACTCAACCCCTTTTTTTTTTTTTGTCGGCCCATATGCGCTAAGTATGATAAATAATCCATTAATTAGCCGGACATTGACGTAAAGTAAATTGTGCTCGACAAATATGAACTAATGTTTTGTGCGCAGGGTCGCTCAGCAGCTAGTTTTATGTAAGTACTCTTGCGAACGTGCACTTATATAAAAATAATTTATTTTATTTCAGTTACTCAGCACTACGTGGCAATAGATTTGGTCTTCGGGAAATATAAATTTATCTTGCGAAACCGTTTACGGCGGTAGGGAATAAAAATGCGTATTTGTATTGCGAACGAAACAAATTAACATTTAATAACCTTACGCATGTCATAGCTTCTGAAGTTGATAATTCTTCTACGAATACGTGGGGTTGTTTTACGCGTTTCCCTCACGCACTCTATTAATAATTTTTTTTTTCTTTACTCTTTTGAATTTATCAAACAAACAGTGATGTATACGTATATACCTACGGTGTACGGTACATAAAATAAAAGAAATAATAAAATCAGAATAAAAATAAAATACACTCATGCATGCACGCGCGTGCGTGCGCTCAATCATTACGCTCAAGTTAAAACAATAAAACATAATTTACTCAAAAAGTCAGAACAAAAATGATCAATAAAATTATATTGCATGCAGACAAAACGCATTACATTAAATGTATAAATATCGATACGATGACGCGACAAATTTACTAGTGAAATTATTTTGACATTAAATTTTAACACTTCAAATGCAGATGACCAAATATGATCTGCATGCATTGCTATCGTCGCATAATTATATATATATATATCATTAATGATTGAAAATCGGGAAATTGCATACATCAGCATCGGTAATAGCGGGAATGTTGCGATCAGATAAACAGCATTGATCAGTGTATACTAACATTGAACGACATCTGCAGTTCGTCTCGTCCGTTTCGATTTTGTCCTGAATACGAGTTTTTCACGTTAAAAAATGTGTTCGTCGAGCATAGGAAACTACTTAACCGTAGAGATTACTTTACGGAGAGCAGTGTTGAAATTATCTAAATAAAACAATAATTAGCCATTATTTCGTCTAGATAGAAATATACAATTTTAACGATTTACCTATCCTAGATGACCACTAGTTATATATACACCATAAGAATTATTAATTATGGAAAATAATATAAAAATATTCTTGAAAATAAATCCTTAGATCAACGTGGAGCAGTTTTCCTTTCGTCAATTTTATAGCAATAAATTCTATAATATTACGACGCATTAAACAACCAAACAGTTAAACTTATTGCCCTATTGTCTTAACCGTTCGTTAGTGTTTTTCCAGAACGATCGGTCCACAACGGAAAACGTCAACACTGCAATGAAATTCAGAAATAAATATGTTGTATCAAATTTTTACCGATATTTTTTTATCCTAAAAAAAAAAAAAAAAAATACTTTAAAATTGAGATACATTTCAAACGCCTCAAACAAGTACAAAATGCGAAATATTGAATTATTAATTATTATAAGACAGATACATTTATTTTTTCTTTATTCAATTTAAAATCATTGTTTTTTAAACATTTGTCTTCTTTCTTTCTTATAATTGTACATAATAATACATTTTGTTGAGCTTATTTTTATCTTTATCCAAATAGATTTTTGCTTTACTATCTTTATCTTTATCTAGATAAAAAGGATTTATGTATGCTCAACACTGGCAGGGATGAAAGCTGTGGTCGCCACTATTTTGTTAACACCGTTGATTTACTCGAACGCCACAAGGGCATCCACGGTCGGGTTGCTTTAGTCGTTGGTTTTCATGAATCGGTTGATTGTTTTATTCGTCATGGTAGAGGAACAATTAAATCAAAAAAAAAAAATTCCCGTGATTTTTGCACACCTTAATGTTTGTCTGTAGATTTCAATTATTACTGCGTTTTCAGAAATTCGTAATTAGTACTGGACAAACTGTGTGTAATCGGTGATCCTGTCCGCAATATTTTTTAGAAACACCAATTAAGCGTGAACGCACGCTTATCACGTAAGTAAAAATTCCACGAATTGATAGTTGAAATTATACTTCTTGAAATAAACATTACAAAAAAGTATCACTTTGTTCACAAATGACGAATACGTCTGTTATTAGTTATGAGAATCGAATAAAATGTGTACTTGGCAAATTGTATAAATACGATTATTGGCTAACGCCCGTGAAATAATTATTATAATTGTCCATCATCAGCAATTAATTGAAATCAATATTTATGTAATTGGTGTTCAGAAAAACAGACCAAATATTTATTTCTGTCGAACGGACACAATATATTGTTTTGGAAAGTCATGAATATGTCTTATTTTACAGCCTATCGCCTATGACAATATACTAATTACATAATCGTACGGACAATATTTTCACTTTACTTGTTTCCTGGGTGATTTGACTTTATTTAATGAATAAAATATCATTATTGTGATATTATTTATGCTAAACTTCAGCTTTTATACCAGTAAATTAATATATTATTAAACATAAAGTTTTGGTAAGTCGTTAATTATAATTTGAATGATAAAATATGCATTTGGTTAGAGTGTTTTTGGAAATATATAAATAAAATAATGAAAATAAAAATAAAATGTTATAGTTTCTTATAATGCTATAATTAGGCAATAATGTTATCATATTTCGAAATAATATGTTTTTGTTAAATAATTATGGCAAATGTTTATATCTTATCAAAAAACACATAGATATTTAGCACTACGAAAAGTATCCTGTGGTCATATCAATTTTTGTTTTTCGAACGGAAAGAGCATTTTTTTTTTTTTTTAAGCAATTTATCATTTAGTCTTTCTAGTATTTTTTATATTTCATAATCAATAGTTTACCAGCAGTATCTACTTTTAGAGTAACCTTTTAAAATTCAAAAATGCTTATGAAAAGTATAAAATAATTAGAATATTGACATTTTTATCATACATTCAAGATTAAAAAATAAAAATCGGTAAGCTCACTTAAAAATCACCTTAACGTCAAAATATTTTTTATTTTAATTTTATATTTAATAGTAAAATATTGTCTATGACACTTTATAATGTCGCAAAGTAAACAATAAAATTTTTCATATGATGTTAAACTTTTATTTTTATATATATATTTTTATTCAGGTCATTAAATATTTTACGATTTTGTTGTTGAGCGTTTTAAATACACATTTATACACTTTTTTCACATAATCTACATGACTATAATTTACGCATAACGAAATGTTATTAATTTAATTTGCATCATTTAAAATGCATGAAATATAAGCAATGCAATGTTGAAAATATTTTTCTGAAATAATCTACGGCGCGAGGTGCATATTTTTCACAAGTCCACGTGTCTTATTTTTAGTGAACAAAAATATTTGAAAATTATGTCACGGATATTTAGAATTAAATTAGACAAATGGAACCTTTGAAAAATCCAACGGAATAAAGACACGTATGCGTATATTATTATTGTAACAGTGTGCCATCGGTTGCATATTTTTGTATATCCGTTTGTATGTTAAGTAACTTCAGGCATATTAAATGAGAAAAAAAAACTACCCTATCCCTTTCATGGAACTAAATCAAATTTCGTATTACGAACATAACGAATTGTTCACATCCCATCCCCGTCCCGATGTCCTCGTTTGCTGTAATAATAATGTGAACTTTGTACTCGGAATAGCGTTATAATACGAGCCGAGGCACAGTTCTCATTCGTTGTATATCTCTCTTTTCACTACTTTGTAGGGACTGTACAATTTAATTTAAACTAACAGTTACAAATCGGGCTGAAACAACCCTCCAAAATAACGCAACCCATGTCTCTGCCGCAGGGATGGTTTGAACAGAGTGGGGGAGAGGAAAAAAAACGAAGAAAAGTAACCGCTTTATTGCGTTTCGCTACTCCCCGACTGCATTTTCTTATTTAAGTTTGGTACAATCCCAATGGGAAGTCCGATAACCTTTTTTTTTTTTTACAGTTTCAATGCCGATATATTGCTATTATGATTTATGTTGATCCATATTATTTATTTAAGCTGGATTTATTGATGTCAGAGTTCAAGAAACTTAGTATCTGACGCATTTTTTTACCAGTCACTGGAATAAAATAATAACTTGGTAACGAAAGTGTTCAATTGGTTTCCCCTAAGATGATGATAACCGTCATATTTTAAATTGAATTTTTCGAAATTGAATTGCATGTTGAATATTTGATATTATAGAACAATAATTTATTTAAAATATAATACAACACTTATCACGGTTTAAGCATAAGAATTAAGAACTACTTAAATAAATATTCAATTACACGCACTGATGAATAATTGATAATTTTGATTTATTATTTGTATTTGTTTAGTAAAAACACATAAATTATAGTCTTAATTTAGTTTTTCACAATAAAATTTTAGGTGTACTTAATAACATTATAAAATTACATTTTTAACAACATTTATTTATGGTTCTTTATTTTAAACATTTATGATCAACGTAACTTTTATTTTTATTCTGAAGCACCTATAATTCTAAGCACTGTGCTTTCAGTGACTTATTAGATACTCGTATTTACATTTGAAAATTCAAGTTCATTAGTATAATATATTTGTATAAAGTTTCGAGGTAAACACAATATTATCATTGGCCATTCGTATATTACGACGGGACTAAATAAGATCATTTTTATATTTAAAATATATTAGTGATATATTTATGTAGTTTTTGTAGTCTTTATTTATTTTAAATACCTGCGTAGATTGTAGTTATTTGATTTATTTATACATTTTGCATAAGTGTATTTACAGAATAATATTATAAATGCATGAAAAATTAACATTTAAAATAATTTATTAAACGAAAAAACTACTTAGCTTAAAAAAAAAAAAACAGAAAATAAACGTATAACTGAAAATAAATTGCAACTAAAACAGTTAATAAATAGTCCAATTACTATTGGACGTCGATGATGAGCATAATTTTTCATTGTATGAAGAATGATTCTTAAATTAAATCGTGCTATTTGATTAAGATCTTCTAGTGTATTCATAACTTTTTTTTTGTATATATGTGAAAATGTCCTAGACACATTACTATCATATACTCATTAAACTACATTTTAATAACATGCAGAAAATTAAATGGGAAACGCAGATTTACACTAATGTCATAACATTTCATGTTAGGAGCGGGAAGCCGGAAATTTGTATCTATTAAATAACAGTTTTCTACGATGCGGCGTACAGCGACGATATGACCTAGTCGGCTAATGGTTACATAGAAACTAGAAATACTTGTAATATGTAGGATTACTAGAAGGATGGAGATCGTTTATTTTTCCAATGTTCGTTAAAACACCATTGAGAGATATTTGATTAAAATGCGTTTCAAAAAACTACTATTCATAGAGTTTATATGTTCTGATGATATGTTCTTATGATTTGGTGAAATTTGAGTGCATTAATTATAAAATTATGCTTAATTTAAGATATTAGTCCGAATAATTAAACAGTTGGTTTACACATTTTTTTATTTACAAATACACGATTATATAAAACGTAGTGATTTTTATTAAATATTGTAAATATGCGGTTTAAAGTCCACGAATATTTAATTTTTAAATTATATAAAAAAAGAAAAAAAAACATAAATGGTAAATACATCTAAACAAAGTGTAAATAACTCTTTGTAAAAAAGCTTAATCCGTGAATTCAAATCTGCTGAATAAACATTCGTGGTGTAACCGAAACAAAAGGTCTTTAAAACCAATATAATATTATAATGCACGGGAGGTCAAACAAGCCGCAGTGATCTACTAAACGAGGAAATAATGGGCGGCTGCTTCTTTGATGTACGACCATTATGTAGTATAAATACGATATATACGAAACAATGTTTTACACGAGAACCACTTCCTCCGGATATCAAAGACTTTCCGTCGATTGTAAAGAGTTCGTTATTCGTACGTCGTTACACAATGTGGTTATTAAACTTTTTCTACGTAAAATAAATTTTGAACATCTCAAATGAATGTATGTGTTATTAGGTTAGGCCAAAATATAATACGTACATTGGGCAGTGTACACTACACGCCTTGTTGATCTAACAAATAATGACCAGCAGTAGCAAACAAGAAGTTTGTCAATCAATGAAATATAAAATCATGGTACAAACAGTTTGATTATTATATTAAACACGAGTGACTGTAGATTAATAATATTTGATTTTACGAACAGAACCGTAACTGCACGGCCACTATTTAATATTATTATGTATTGATAAACCACGCAGACGGAAGCATTTCACAGTAACAGTTTAATAACTTTAATGTGACTTCCGCAATGATTTTGGTAATCTACGGTCATAAAATATAGCTGTTAAAATACAATTTTAAGACGCTATAATGAGATTATAAATTATAATTAATAGTTTACGCAAGAATGCACTGTGTATAAAATAAAGATAACCATCATAATAATAATTAACGACATAGTGCGGAATGTGAGACGGAGAATATTGAATGTGTACACATACGACTAGTGTTGGGAATAAAAATTGTTCATATTTCGATTTATTTGGTCTATTATTAGATTTTTGATTGTTATGGTTATGATGATAAAATATGGATTTTAATGTTCAATCGAACAATGATGAAAAGCTCGGACGGGGCTTCAAAGTTGATTCGACTGAACATTTAAACTCGAAAGGCCTTCATTGTGCGCTTAGTCTATATGTTACGTGATACCAAATCACGTTCATAATTGGAAGTACATAAGCTCAAAAAAAAAAAAATTCAGCTGCATTGTGAAGTACTCGCGTTGGTTGATTTCAAGTTGCTCTCTCGGAGGTACAAATTTATACCGTTTAAAATGTGAAAACGTAATCTGCAAAGTAGTCCTATTTCAAATAGTCTGGGCTTTGTACCGTTAATATCCTAACATAACCTTATTGTTTTGCCATTTTGCACCATTGTCCGAATGAGCTGACTATAAAATTACGGACGGTTATATAATTATTAATGTATGAATATTATTTATTGATGCATTTCCGATTAAAATATATTGTTTTATGTTCTGAAATGTGAGTTTCGCAAGCACATCTATATGTTATGTACTATTTTTATTGTTCCGAATTCTTTAATTTTACGAAATAGTCAATAAATAAGACGTAAATACGAAAAATTGATGGTATCGTTAACGCTGTGATCGCTGAGCGACGTTGATATTACACTTGTTCTATAAACCATGGTTGACCAATCCGACAACATTTTGAGGTACCACGTTAAATCGAATTGGTGGAACCTACGCCAAATTTTGTTGAGTAGAAAAAAAGGAAAATTCTAAGACTATGAGTACTACCACGCACTTTGGGCAGTAAAAAAAAAAAGGATGTGTGTATTGCAAAATTTGAAAACTTGTAATAAAACCTAATTCACCGAAGTCAGTCACGAAAACAATTACGTTCAGTACGAATATTTGGACAATAGGTCCTGATTTCTACATTAAGATGCCTCGTAAATACACCCACACCCACACATCTATAGCTATTTATTGTTTACTTTATATTATTCTAGACTCCTTTGAATGCTCCCCTCCACGGAAATCTTTAGTAAAACAATTTTATATTATAGGTGGTTACGCAGTGCCGAGTAGAAGTACTACCGGCCGCACCGTCATCTGTTTTCGTCTTCCGCGGACCAACAACAACAACGTTTCACCCTCACGCATAACATTACACAGTCCGTTTCGTCCACCCCGAGCCCCTGATCGTCCCCTACCGACCGTGATGATATATTTTACCGTTTTATTCGCGGATTTTTACCAAGAGCCGATGGCAGCTGACTGCGTCGTACGGTGGATTAGAATTTATGCGAATATTTTTCTGACGGGGCCCATCCTTCTGCTAAAGCAGCTTCTGCGGCTGAGCAGGTCTGCCGTCGCCTCGGAGAATCCGTACGTGACGGTACTCGAAAACGGAGATTTATCGTGCGCATGCCGTGCCAGAAGCGGCGGGGTGGCAGTAGAGTCTTTTGGGGTAGGGGTCGACGGAGGAGAAAAAAAGAAAAAAAAAAGACCCGGAGATGGTCGCGCGGTGGAGGGTTTGGAAATCGACTACCCATCAACATCATCACGTTTCCTTTGCAGACCTTTAGATTTCCGCGTGGGATCCGAGCGCAGGTGTCGTGCGCGGATTTGCGGATACGCAGTAGTACTGCCGTCTCTCGAGTACCTCATATTACCATCACTAGCACAATATATGTGCGTATACGAATGTGTGCGTGATGCTCACCCGCGTTCTGTCGACACACGCGGGTAGCAGGACGAAGGACGTGGTTTGGCTCGTGAAAGTGGTTGCGACAACACCGGGAGCATTTTTTCATCCGTACGCGACACGATATTATTATTATTATTATTATACGTGAATAAGGGAGTAACGACCGGAGGGGAATATACGCACATACACGTATATAAAACATAATATACTATCGACGATGAGTCGTCGAATCGTTTATGAAATTATTCTTCACTGTTTGTTCCACTCGAACGCGGTTTTAATGAACAAAAAGGACAATAAATCGGGTGCTCTTTATTTGCACTGATATTTTTTCCCTCGACGACCCATTAAGAGCGCTCCCCTTTCCATATTTTTATTTTTTCATTTTTTAATAAATCAAACGCATTTACAATACTAACAGGTTTTTTTTAACGTTATTGTGGTTCGTGTTGCATTGCAAAGCTTGTTTTTCCGTTCAGCGCGATAGTATTATTCATCATTTATTTATTGTTAATAATATTAAACCTTTACGAATTATAAATTATTTAAAAAATTAAATGTACTTGAGTATGGGGCGAGAAACATGTTTTCCTAAAGTAATAAAAACAAATGTATTCAAGTTTTATTATTCAAATGTATGTATCCAATTTCGGTACTATCCGTATTTTAAAATAATGGATACAACGTAGGAAATTTAGTGGTAATAATAATAAAATAAAAAAAATGTTGTCTTTTTTAAATTGAATAACATTTTATTTCTTTTAAATTATTTAAACATTCAGCAGACCGTAAAATAATGGAATAAAGGTTTTATATAACCTCGTGTGTAATTTAATTATTTCTTAATATCATTTTTCCACGATTATCAACAAAAGTTGATTTTTTAGTATAGCGTCCATATTTTATTTTCATACTTGGAATTATTCATCATTATAATTGCAGACTACTTTTTTGTGTTATAACCGTGTATTAGAATTTTTAATCGTTTTTAGTTTAAGAATAATTTTTTTTAGTTATACTAATTTTATTTTTTTTATTTTTAAGAGCTTACGGCATAACCATTATAGCTCGACAATTACAATAAATTACTCAATTAATTAATTTTACAAATATTAATAAAGTTTTTGAGGGAGTATTTTAACAATAGTGGGTATATGACGGAAAGATAATATAATAGTGTGAAGGTAGATAAGAAATGAATTATTGTGTTATGCTTGTGCAATTAAGGAGTAAACAAGGTCAGATTTAAACTTATTTTTTCCAATACTTTTGACAGTAAAGCTATTAGTGATAATGGGTTTTAATTCATTGAAAATATTAATAATATTCGGTGGTTGTTCGGTTGAAAGTCGGTGATGTGTGGTTTCGGCGTATGATCGTCTTTGATTGTTGGCGTCAACACTTCGGAGATGAGTGGGCAACGCTGGCATTGGAGCGGAGGGAGGAAAATATTTCTTTAGCAGATTTATGTATTTAAGAAATCCTTTATACGAAGCTGTATGATCCCCAGCGCAATTAGCGCATTTGGTAGTAAGATTGTGTAGTCTTTAGTACACTCCTTGTTATACTATAAATCGATTTTTGTTAATTACAGTGTGAATGCTGCATCAACGCCAAAATGAATTAATGTGACTACTGTAACTTAAGAATCGTTTAGAAAATAATTATAATATACGGTTAAAGTCTAATAACTTTTGACAAACGTTTTAAACCATATTAGTTTAATAATAATGTTTTAGGTAGTAAAAAGTTAATAGTTTCCTAAAGTGACATTATGATCCAAATTAAGATGGATTTATCGAAATGTTTTTAAACAAACTTATGCGTGTATTACAGTCCGTAATATTTAAGATTGATGAATTATCGCTGTAGGTAGCTAAGATAGTTTTGATTGTAAAGCCATAAGTTCTTGTGAGTTTAAAAGCTTTAGTAATTATAACTGAACGGTTCAATTCATACAGAGCAAAGATCGTAGGTAGCTGGTACATCACGAGAAACATCGATAAGTACAAGTAGAAGGGAATCAGCGCAGCGTGCACACGTACAATAATTTGTACTTTATCTTTTTGAGCGAAGACATTTTTTTTTTTTTTTAATTTTCGCTGTAATGACTTGAGAACAGTGAACCCAGCTGTACGTATAAAAATATGTTTTGATGTATTTTTTCTCGGATGATATAGTTGATAAGATTTTATATTTTGGCTTGTTTTTTAGCTAATTGAAATTCGATATTAAATAAAGTTATTGTTAGTCGGAAAATACGTTTTTTGCAGTTATTGAAGCTCAGTGTGCGCATAGTTTGTATTCGTAATAGAAGATGTTTTCGACGTAATACAAGTATTTCATTATGTTCACATTACCAATAAATTGTTAATTTTCGTGTTCACTCATAATAATATAATTTAAGTGAGATGGAAATCACAACCGTCTGGTTCTTAACTGGCAAGTTGGGTACGTTTAGAAATTAACTGATAGGCAGACTAAATTATAATTAAAATCACCAGCATTATTCCGATTTCAGTTTCAACGATGACTTCAGTTAGTCAGCTAAACATTAATCTCGATTGTATTGATATTTTAAACACGTTTATTGAGATCATAGAATTAAGTTTTAATATATAAATCAGAAAACTCGTATTTAATAGAAATTTTATTTCATAATACATATGTTTTATTTATTTTTCCCAAATGGTATAACTATATTACATGCACATAGAAAATATAACACATTTAATTAATGATCGAGTCGTATATAGAAAAGTACAAATATATAGAGAAGAGTCGTACATACCGGAGATTATTTATTAATCTCGAAAGATTTATCTCAAATTATTAATAATAATAAGTTAGAAAAAAAATATTAATAATAAATACGAGTATGTATTTGTAAAATGTGTAAGTTATACTTTTTAATGGCGTTACTTAGATTCTAAAACTGTTCTTTTTTCACTTTACGAAGTAAGTATTAAATATTAATTGTACCCGTTTTACAAACAACGTTTAAATGTATTATCCTTCTAATAAGTTATAGAATGGTTATCTGAACGATATTTTACTTATTTTTGAATTTATAAACAATTGTTATGTACAGAAAAATTAATTTTTATCAAAACTTATAGTTTTTATAAAGGTTACAGTGGTGCACGTGGTTCATGTTTTGTCAGTGAATATAAAGTTAAATTAAGAAATGTATTCACAGAACATTTTCAAATGTATAAAAGTAGGAATTAATTTATTTTTAAATGTTCAAATGGTTACGTTTAAAGTTATTCAAGCCTTAGGAATACTTTGGTACTGTAAGGTATTCGATGTTATTTTTACAAATCTTCAATTTTTCTAAAACAACTTCATATTATTTCTTTGCTGTTTCTACAAAAATATTATGTCAATGTAATCGAAATTGGTTATTGATTCATACATATATTTATGTATAAAAGAATTTTTTTATAAATATTTATACATTCTTTATTATATTTAAGGACACATGTACTTTATTGAGTAGTAACATATTTTTCAATATTCAGAAAATGTGTTTTTTCTTTGAACAAAATATGTAGTGAAAATATTAGTGTTCATTAAAATGCATCTGGAAAACTACGAAATTATACGTGGTCGTATTATTTATTATAATATCATAAAAGGAAAATCAATATCATGCTCATTCATAATTTATATGTAATAAAGTATAAATATTAAAAAATATATTTTGAATCGTTTAGTTTTAAAGCCATATTTTAACGTTTTTTTTTTAGTATTAACTAAATTTATTCAATATCAACATAAAAAAAAAAAAAAAATTAATTAAAAACAACTTTTAGATTAGAATTGTTATTTATTATATTTGAGGTTTAATCAAATCCTGATGTTTTCATGTAAACTTTTTTCTATACACTTTACATACAAACTTATTTGACAGTTAAGTTTTACGTAAAAAATAAGTATACCATATTTTATTAAGTACACATTTTACTAAACAAAATCACGTTTTCGTCCACGTCTCTACGCTATAATTTAACTTTCCGTTAATCGAATTCGGTAAATTCTGTAATGGTAGACTATTGCTTAACATCATTGTAAGTGTACTGGTCGTGAACAACAAACTACACGAATCGCATCAACAAATTCCGTAACTACTGTTTAGAACGTCGTACTTTCGTCCTGGATACGGACCAACTGGTATTTTACCATATCGAACGGCCGGTTTGTCGAAATTTCAGTTTCCCAAAGCGTACAACAAACGTCTTTTAAAGCCCACGATTATTTAACTGTATATCATGCTACCACGATCTTAAGGGTTTAAATGAAAATGAATCCGTTGGTGCATAAGTTTGTCGTCCTTTATTAGTATAATGTGAACCCCGGAAACGAATTCGTCATAACTTTATCCCGGACGTGCTATCGGAAGGTCGAGACGTCGATAGATAGTGGAGCGTAAACAAAGCGAGGGCCTTGCATTTTTTCGCTTCAGTTTCAACGAACTATTGTTTAGTTTATTTGGTATATTATTCCACAACGTTCTCTCACTCTCTCTTTCTCTTTAGGGCTCAGATTCGTCATCTTCAATCTAGTGTTCAACCTAATGTGATATAAAGACGATGCTGGTCTCAAGAAACTTTGAAAACCAAAAATCTGTCATTCGTTGTCAATTATTATTTCTGTGACAGTAAAAGGTTTTGTATTATTACCACGCACCACCTAAGTACTCGGTCTAGTTGCTCCATTCGTTGTCACTATTATGTGTTATTCGTCTTAAAAGATTTCAGCGTCGAGTTGTTTATGAGATTTGGCCTCCAGGGATGTCGTCTGACGAACAGTATCTTTAGGGTAGAAGTTTCTCTGCATTGGGGATGTCAGTTTTGATAAATATCAATAATACGAACAAACTTGTTAAAAGAATTTATAAAGTATTATGATTTCGTCGATTTTTTTTTTTTTTTATACATAATATGACAAACGAACTTATCGCAAAACAAAATCATAAAAATATTAAAATTTAAAACGCATCGGAAAATTAATCGTGCAGGCAAAAAACAAGTGCCCAACTTAACAGCGTTTTTACATGAAAACTACCTAACTCTCTCTAACCTTTATCTATCTCTACCTGTTGTATCTGATATTTTAAAAACATCCCAACCTTTTCTGAGATCGTGTTACAACTTATGAAAATTTCATGATACATATTTTGACTCGTATGTCGCAGAGCGATGGTTTTTAACATTTTGCCAATCGTGTATATCCGTAATAATTATTTTGATTTTGAAATCGATACATTTCGATATGAACAACCATTTGTTCATTATTTTTAAGGAATCCCGAACTATATTTCACGACCCCCAGGTTGAAAACCACCGCCCTAGAGTGCAACGAAAATGTATTGTACTTGCATAAAAAATTTGTCGAATCACGCGAAAAATTGCGATATCTCGTTCTCGTAAACAGTTGCATCGTACCGGCAAAACGTGTTATGGTAAACGTTCACCTCGGCCATTACATATCTTCGTCCGTGCGCGCATATTATTGTCAAAACTATTATTTTTGGATTCGTGCAGCGCGTGCAACCGATTGGACGCGTGGCCAGGCGTGTCTGCTGCAGGCCAACAACAAGAGGTGGGCGCAACGCGTATCGCACCGCGTCGTTCTGACGTTTCGTGACCCTACACACCGGCCGTCAGTTGTTGTACCGTTTCGTTCGTCCCGAAACGATCGAATCGATCGGGTAAATATCCGCCAGAATCGCACGTCCGCGGCACAGGACACACGGGTCGGAGGAACTGAACGGACGTCTCGTTTTCGCTCTACGCGGCATTACACTTGTCCGGCGACCCTGGCTGGTGTGGAACGACCGCGTCCCTGGTTGTTCGAGACGACCGGACCGTTTACGCGCCTCCGCGGCTAAATCCGCCCGTGGATCGCGTCGTCGGCGATTTCGTACTTGCCGCCGTCGCGATTCGTCCGGCGATTACGTCCGAAATACCCGTTGTTATTGTTGCGTGCCGGCCAGGAAGGGTGCATGTAAATTCCGCCCGAAAATGGCAAATTCCGTCCAAAATGAACTACAGGTAAAAAAAGGTATATGTAAATTCCGCCCGAAAATAAAAATGTAATAATAAAAACATTAATATTTATAATAATAAAAAATAGTCAAAATAAAATTATAATCAACAATTACAACATGTCATGTGCATATAAAAAATAAAAATATAATAGTAAAAATAATAATATTTATAATTATAAATAAAATTTACAAATCCATTTTTGTACCTGTATATTTTTTCGGGCGGAATTTACGTGTACCTTTTTTTGTTTGGATATTTTCCCGGGCGAAATTTACCATAGATCTTATTTTTACCTGTTCATTTCGAGCGGAATTCACAACCTCCCGTCAGGAGCGACCATCGTCGGAAGTGCGAACCGCCCGTAACCGTAACCCGTAACTACGTTAACCCGTTGACGTTCGACGGGGGCGGGAAAGGAGCCGTAGGTGGTATCGAAACGTTCCTCAGTCCTCTTGAACAGGTCTATTCGGAATTCTTTTTTTTTTTTTTTTGTGCCCGATGGTTTTCCTTCTCGACTGCAAGTACAAATATTGTTAACGCAACAACTAATGGCGAATTCGGTGCGTCTTACTAGTTTTCGAAGGTTAAAAAATAAAGGTCAACTGAACACTGATGAAGCACGGATTGTAAGCGTTTAATTTTTCAACAATCCCCATTCGAGTGTTCCATTTATAGTTAACAATGGGTTTAAAATTAATTTCAAATGTTCGAGAAAATTTGGATCTTTAGTTTATCGGAATTTTCTAGAAAAAGTTTGTGTTTTTTTTTTTTTTTTTTTATCTGAAAACGTTAATTTGTTAAGCTCATCAAATCAAATACAAGCTCTGTCCCAATCCAATAATGGTGAGGGAGGTGCTTTCGATACCGAAATGTGTTGACGGAGATGTACCACCCAATGGTTTGAACAAAAAAAATCTCAACGTGTTTGCAGAAAAATATAAAGCATAGCTGTAGGTTACACTTTAAAATAACAATCTGAGGAGATCTTATGTACACCGAGCATATTTTTCGTATCATTTATGCTATTTCAGGATTAGAGTATAATAATAATAATAATAATATAATATAAGTTATATAACATACCTATGAACAGTTGAAAACATGAAACGATAACGAACGATTACGAGTATCGAAGTGTTCGGGAAACTAACGTTTTCCCCTCGAATAACCGTGTTAAGGTGAAACGTGCTAAGTAAGCATTCTGCTGAAACTGAACGAGACTGCATATTGCGTAATCGTGCATAATATATGGTTTAAGGAAAAATATTTATACGTACATAATAAATTGAATCCGCATAATGGTAGTTTCGACTAATAATACATTTTTTTTCGCCCCGGCCCCGGCGAAACACTTGGATATGCAGATCGGAAGAAAATATTACCTTATACAATAATAAATCTTGAATGCACTATTCGTTTTGATTAATTTCCATCGATGTTACGGAGCTATACGGAGCGTCGGGAATCTGAATTCAACAGCTGTACTTACGAAAACATTAATACGTTTTTCTCAAAGCTATAGTAATCTCGAAGTGTACCGTTCGATTCAACAATACATCATGAAACATTGATCCACCTGTCTTACTATTTTTATTCTTCCTCACTCGTAATTTTTTTTTTTTTTATTTATTTATTTTTTTTTTTCACTGAGCCATAAATCCTTTTTTAAAAACTTTTTCAACCCAAGATGATTAAAAACAAAATTATTACGCAAGAGAACGTCTGCGAGTGTCTTT
Source organism: Sipha maydis (assembly GCA_034509805.1). Taxonomy (NCBI): domain Eukaryota; kingdom Metazoa; phylum Arthropoda; class Insecta; order Hemiptera; family Aphididae; genus Sipha; species Sipha maydis. The sequence goes on from JASXSY010000420.1 coordinate 102,496, forward strand.
TTTTATTATTATTATTATCTCACCTAAATGTCGGGTATAGAAAAAAAAACTTGTGCTACATAAATTATACACACCAGACGAATATTTGGCGTATAATGTGCAACAAAATTATTATATAAAGTCAGATAAATTGAGTTAAAAACTATACTTTTAAAAATATTGCAATTTGTTGTATCTGAGTTATGGTTATTTCACCTACTAGTATGAAAAACTGTAAATTTATGTGAGGTTAAAAAATGTATTTATGTAGTTTGCAACATATTGTAATTTTTCCTTTTTCGAGCTTACGGCAAAGTTTTTATTACAATTCCTAGTGTTCTCGACCAACTATTTATCATTGTCTTCATCAATATTACTTTACGATGAAGTAATTTGATATCACAAGGAAATAAAAAAAATTTTTATAAAAATAATTAAAAATTAAAATTAAAAAAAAAAAAAAAACTGTGCTATTTAAAATAGTCATCATAAACACTCATATAGAATTCTTCTTTATTCATACATTTCATTACATATTGAGACATTTAGTATAATTTTTTTATGCACAATTCATTTTATTTCTAATTTTATTTTTTCATTCTTATTTTGCTCACATAACTCAACACAAATCACCTTTTTTTTAATATTAAATTTTTAAATGCGACTATAAGTGATATATTTAATACGATTTGTGATTTAAGTCCTATTAAGAAATCACTCGCAAACCTAATTTATATTTATTTACAGTACATTTACCTGTGTAATTTATAAGCCCATCATTTATGTAAAATATGTAGTATCAGTGATTGGGTTCGTCCCGATGACCTTTACCATGTTACGGAAATTACAATTAAAATTATTTTTAGCTATAATCGAGATTGATTATTCCGAGGACTGATACTTACATTCACTTTTGTTTGACATGTGTTTAACAAAATATATATATGTATAGTATATCATTGAGTTCCAAGTTATTTAAGTTGATAAATTACTATACGAATATTAACCAAGGACTAACACAGCATCCCAAGTGTTTTAAAAACTTATAAAACCATATGATATTCAATGAAAAATAACACATTAAAATAAATTAAAATTATAATGAATTATATAATAATTAGAAATATCATGAAATTATATTGCAATTTGCATTTTTACTCAATAGATGCCTAATCCGATTTTTATCAAGTTTGGTAGATTTTAAAGCAGATTTGTTAGAAACTGGTCTCTGAAAACTTTTGATGTTCAGCCTTGAAACGCAGAACACAGTTATTTGGTGTATATAATTTATCAGGAGTTACTTGTACTATAATATATAAATATATATACATATACCGACTCTAATGCACAAATGAAAAATTATGAAAAGTTACTTATTGTGTAACAAGAGAAACGTATATGATACACTTGTCTATATATATATATATAAAATGCTTCGTATCAACCTCACGTATTAAACTCTTCGCTATTGTATTAAATCCCTAGGCTCGCTAAGAAAATACCGTCAAAACCCATTTCGATCGATCTCTTTTTTCATTTTTGTTTTTTTTTTTTTAAAAAAAACTAATAATAAATAAATAAGGCTTGTCAGTTATTACTGTTTACGTTTCACGAAACCTCTTCCTATTATATTACATAGATATATAGACGGTGGCATGCTCAAGCTTGAAATATGACGTAATTTTAAAAAGCCATCGGGTTCCAATTCTCAGAGGTCTACGCAAGAAGAGTGTCTTATATTTTTACGGTTCAGTAACGTGACACGAGTTGTGTTCGTCCGTCGCCGGGCGCTCAAGGGGCTTAAATTTAAATACAATCTATGGTCCCGTGTTTTGGTAAAGGTCTTTCCGAGAAGACCCGTAAACGACGTATTTTCTTCATTAACCCGTTCTCGGAAACGCTGGTGGGCGCGCTCGCCAATTTGTGTTGAGTGTATTCAACGCCACGCGAGGACGTTATTAACAATAACGGGTCAAGTCGTGATGATGTGCGGGTGGGAAGGGGCTCGTTCAAAGAGTATATTATTATCAAACAATGTGAGCGTTCCGGACCGAGCCTGTACAATAACCGAATGGAAATATAATTTACGTCCATCGTGAATCGCATCTGCATACGTACCGATACACATTGCACTACTACTTGCAGACATTGATGTTCCCATCAATTTTGTTGAGAGTGTACTACGCCGACAAGTGACTGAATGTGGACATTTTTTTGATTTAGACAGGGATTCATACACAATATTTATACGCAATTTAATAAGGACTTCGTGATAACGTGAGTTACTACGGATGACCTAAACATGGAAAATAGAAAGATTGATAAAGGTACATCGAGCAGTCAGTACAGTGACGTTGGCGATAAAGCGTTTGTATCGAACACCGACCAAGAGATTGGACAACATTGGCAACCTCTAAACGCCATGAGAAATCTCAACGGATGTCTAGGTCAAGACGGAGCAGGGTCCGACGATAGGTAAGGATAATAAACCGTTTGCAGCGTGTAGCTCATACGTAGAGCGTTATCGGGGACCACGTAAAGCAATTCGTGGAACAACAAACAGATCAGAGCCGATGTGTACTAATACAAACAGAATATTATAATGTTGAGAGTTTCGGCGTTGTATACCCTACGGGAACTATCAGACAATGGTCTATAGGATTCGAACGTTGCAGCTGTATTATAAATCACGTACCTATACGCACACGCGTAATGCGATTTGTTTGCGCGTAACGCTTAGGCCGGAAACGCACGGGCGATAATTTACAGCGCGACATTTTTATCGCGCCGTAATTTTACATTAAAACGATCAAAGCAAACATACGAGTATCACGCCGTAAAATGAACCTGCGACTTTTCGAAAACTGTCGCGTGCACCATGACATGACCGTGCGTTGAAAATACCCGCGACATGGACTTACCGTTTGTATGTATTGAAATATATGAGTGACAACACGCGAGTTTTAATAAACGCGCGATATAATGTTATTTTTCACTCAAACATTATCATTGGTTTGCAATTTGCTCTTCTGTAAATATGTCGATCAATTTGAACATGGATTTGTCAGATGAAAACTCTCGAATGCTCGACGAAGATATGTTTGATATTGATCTGTTAATGACGTCAGTAGAATAAAGGCCATTATTATGGGGCAAGACAATGGATTCTTTACTCGGGCCGAAACGAAAGGAGGAAATAACGGAGAGACAAATTTTGTAAAATGAAACCAGCATTGGAGGAGCTGAATAATATTGTACAAAAGAATATTCTTGTCCGTTATCGTTGTCGTCTAACAAACACTGAAGTATTTTGGCTCAAATCGTTAGCATGAAAAATATCGCCGCCCGGTAAAATAAGTTTCGTGTATTGTCAACCTTAGAAGAGGTTTAAACCACGAGGACGTACAGTGGGATAAAATGAAATTTAGGTGCCCAAAATAATAATAACATTAAATTTAAAATATTATGACATATTATTATATTATACAATGTTATATACATTTTATTTAAGTTAGCTTACAGTTATATATGTTTATGAGTAAAATTTATGGTTATCAGTATTAGCTTCTATATCGTAATTGTCACTCTAAGAACTTTGATCTCCATATCGCTATCATTTTCTTTAAGTTTTTACATAACTTCTACCAAAAATTACGATTTTTTTTTTTGTTGTTTTTTGAAGAAAAATTTCTCTGGGGAATGTTATGTAAGAAGATATGTAAGGATCATCTGACGATATTAGTAAGACATGTATGAGGTGTTCCTTTATATTTACTCTCGAACTTTTTCGAATATTGTGCACTCTATATAGACGAGTAGTATTTTTACTACTCGATTCACCAACAGAAAAAAGTAATAGTAAATAAAGAGGCTGAATGGCGTACGTCAAATTGATAATTTATAAGTTAATATCTTGTTTTACGAATAACATATTTCATACTTAAAAATCTTTTAAAACTTAGATGTTATAGAACTTCATATTTTATAAAACTATTCACTTCGACTCAAAATGCATTCAAATTTTCCATATATTAAATTAAAAAAAAAAAAAAAAAGAGTTCGTTTAAATTATTTACTTACCATCGATTTCCAAGTTCTTAGAAATAAGGTTCGCATAACTTTGTAGTTATTTAAATTGATTAAAACTCGAACACTCGACAGTCATCCGTCAGTTCGATTCATCTCATGCCAATGCTATCATTGAACAAACGAAACATTTCGTTCTTGCTCATTAGCCATAATTAAAATTTAAAATATTATTTAATATTATACAATTAATATGATATGGTTATAATGATAATACGGTGGTAATTTGTATGCAACTGGGGACTGATACCGTGCAAAACGGTTTCAAATAAGTTTCGTGCAAATTTGATTACTTTTCGGTCACGTTGCAACTGGTGAGAACATGTTCATTAGTTTTAAGTCGCTAAAGTCGCGTTGCAAAACTATTTAATACACGTGTATATATATATATATATATATATATATATATATATAGAAGTGTGGTGATGTGACGCAGTTTGGCGCGGACTTTAATGCGCGTCTGCTCGATCAGCGGTCTAGTGCACACCGGCTACTACCGAACTTTGGACCATGCATATGGACACGTGTTAAGTTCGTTTCACACTTATACGGTTCGATTCGTTTTGTTTTCGGTAACGCCGAATGAAAACTATTTACACACTCGATTAATATCAAGTTTGGTTTCACAACCAAACCACCGAATTCGCAGTCATCTATTTTATCCACAAGTTATTTCTCTGTAAATTAAACCAAAAACGAAAGAGGAGTAATTTATTTCAATGGGTACACCCTATACTCACCGAACGGTTGGAGTTTGGTGCATTTTATACTATTTTTCCGAAGATACACGTGATTGGACTGATAAAATCAGTCGATCAATATCAATATCAAGCGAATCACTCATTGTCAAATGTAAATAACAAAATTTTAAACGAGAAAATGAAATTTAAACAATATTTACGCTGTAAACGACCAATTGCTTTTGTAAATCTAGGACCCGAATAGAAACCAAACGAAACCGATTCGTGTCAAGGGAGTCTTCGGTTCTATCGGTTGTCCATTAGGTACTGAACACACGTCGTATACTAACCAGTTGAAATTTGTCGGAAGCGACTGAAAACGAACCGAATCAAATTGTTACGTGTGAAACGAGCCTTACCTGTGTCGTAAGTCCGAGTCGAATCGGACGGGGTACAACAGCGCAGTGCATTATAATGTTATAAGGGTGCGGGGAAGAAAATTTCCAGACCGGCAAACCGCATAAATGTACATCGACGGTGTATCGCGGTCATACGTGTTTAACGCGACCCGCGTCATTTGATCGTATAAATAACGTTCGGCGAAAAGTTTTCCAATTCACGAAACCGCTGTATTGTTTTGCCATCGCCACCGCATACGAGTATAAGCGAGAAACTGTTAACTGCAATGCGTTCCAATAGCGATACGGGCGCGGGAAATTGCAACACTTTTACTGTTGTGTAATGGTAGTCACACGAAAGGCGTCGATCGGGGCTAATAGAACAGAGTTGAATGTTAAATTGAAAATATATTCTTGCGGATAGGCAATGTAACGGTTTTCTGACATAACTCTGGTTCCATCCGAAAGTAGAAGAAACGTTAAGACTGTTAATTTGCAACTTTTAAAACCTTGATCCTTATCAACATGAGAATACGTATTGTACTCAGGTCCATAGAGCAATGCGCATTTCCGGTGTTTGACAAAAATGTTCGACGATATTATTGTGGCATTGCTTGTTTTGCTAAAAATGCATGAATTAATAATACCCAAGTATTACGTGTGTACAATATGTGTAATGCACTTTGTACGATTGTCAATTATTTTTAGAATAATTGTTATAAATTAAACGGTAGACACATTTGAAAGGAGAAGAAAAAAAGCGACCGACTGCTCCGGAAAAAAAACTTGAAATGACGCCACTGGCCACTGACTCGTCACGGATCGCTGTTTCGAGTCATTCGACCTGTTCGCCGAACGGTTACGGGCACTAGCCGTTTGTTGTCGTTCGCTGCGGTCCGTGTCGTCGCGTGCACGCGTACAGGGTACGGTCCGGAGCTCGTGCGCGATACGGGGCCGCAGCGCACACGTGTCGTTGGGCGGACGATAGGGTAAACGGCAATAGAGGTTTGGACGGTGCAACACGGGTGGGCGAGTCGCTCAGACGCACCGGTGCGGCTTTCACGCGTATGGTAAAACGTTCACATCCGTCCCGCGTTTATTATTGATAACGAGGCTTAACGCGTCGAGTGCTTAACGGACCGTTAAAACCGAAGGTCTGAAAACGGTTACGACAATGTGGGTGGGGGTCACGAAAAGGTTAATGACGTCACGAACTTGCCACGTTTCCGCCGCAGCAGTCCGCCGACGACCGATGGCTAAGGGCGAACTGACCAGGAAGGCAAAGGGGCAATCGTGCCCTTAATGGTGTTATATTAATAACAATTATATGAACTCTTACACAAAATGTAATATTGAAATATAATAGTAAAACCCCATTCATTAACTTTAAGAATATCCGAATCAAGATGAACCATTAAGTATACGTAACGTTACTTTTTTAAGTAACATTGTGTTTTAAGAGTGGGCGAAAATATATTTGGCACCCCCCACCCTCTGTAAGAAAGTCCTAGGTACGCCACTACCATACACGCGCAAACCGAAAAACTACTCGTACGTACGCATTGTTGTCCATTAGTTTTTCGTTATTTTTTTCATATCACTACTTCACATCTGCGCGTTCTACCGTCCGTTACGCAGACAATCGAGGCTTTTCGTCAGAAATCGTATCCTATGCGTCCGTGAACCGTGTAAAGACGTATCAACTCGTATCGCTCTAGAACGGAATGGGGAGGTGGTGGAATCACCGCAAAAACATGGAATTGCTATTTTTATCTTTCTAAAACAGCACACACAAAAATTGCAAACACGCGTTTAAATCCCATATAACAAACCACGATAACGTCATAAGCCCACTATATTTAACAACGACTATGCTGCACGTTCGTCGATAAATGTGTGCGAGTTCGTGTACACATATACACACATACAAATATTTATATATATATTTATGTCGAAAAAGTAATTAACTCTGTCAAAAAAAGTTTCTTATGTTATCGACCGTCATCACGTGTGACTTGACATAGCACCGCGACTTTTACAATCATTTAGTCAACATTTAACGGTCCTCTTACACCGACGTGACGTATATGGGATAAAATAAAAGATTTGGGATAATTTTTTTAAAAGGGGGACAAAATCTATGCGTTTGATTTTTACGTTACAACGTTCACTATTCTAAAATCATAAAATATTTCAATCAATACAAATTTCAAACAACTGTAGAGTGTAATATTACTTTAATATTATACAACTGTATAAACTGTAGAGTATAATAAAAATAAATCATCAGCACAGAATATTGTTTATTGATCATAACCATAGACAATACATTTTTCATTGTTTTCTATGATTGGAACACAGCATATAGTATTGATGTTAGAAACTGTATGTGGTTACAAAATCGGGTATGGTACTTGGTTGAAACGCAAAATAGGTAAGTAGTCATTGTAATGGAATTTAACATGTTATCACATTTTCCGCAAAACATTAAAAAAAATAAGTCTCTGGAGAGACGAATGTCTCTATTGCTCTCCTCTTAAATACTCCACTGCAGTGATATCCTAATTAACTATAATAAGCTGGTTTCGATTTTGTTTTTATAACTATTTCACATGTCTTCCGTACTTCGTTTAGAATTAAATATGAATATTTGGACTAAAATTAGATTTAAGGAACACAGTAGCGCGCGTATTTGTTGGGTGATCTGACTGAGCCCTAAATGATGAACCAGATTATATTATTGATAATTTTTTATCGATAAAAATTTAAAGTGCTAAGTTTGTACACTTTATTTACGTTGTTACCGCGCAACCAAATGCATTATTTTTGAGTATCGAATCTTTATAACATGATATTAATAAATGAGGTTATTTACTTCGTTTCTATCACATAAGCCGCATTTAATTTTCATACCGATTCGATTAGCAACTAATTTATAATTACCGATCTATAAAAAGTAAAATAATTTATTATGATTATTATGATTATCGTATCACAACACAAGGCACAGAATTGATGATGAAAATGCGTGTATGTAAATAGAGAAAAAGTATGAAAAAGAGAAGTTGAGAAATATAGATAGAATGAGAGAGAAAGAGAGGTAATAACAGAAAGAGTAATTGAACAAAGTCTGGTATTTCAAAACGCACGCAAAGGTTTGCAACGAACGTCTATGAAATGAACGATAAGGCATGCATAGTTCGCATTCGGAACGCAAATAACCTCCAGACATATATTTTATTGAATTCTGCAATGAAGAAAAAATTATTAATTATGACGAAAATGTCAAATTTAAAATCACTAATAATAAGCAAAAAGTAATCGAACTGTTTTCAAAGGTCATGCGTTTGATTATACGTATGATTGAAATATAGTTACTCATATACAACTCACGTAAAAAAGTATCACAAGAAGAAAGAATTATACATTTACATAAAGATGTAGTTAATATGAGCTTAAGTTAGTAACATTTTTTTATCATATTAATTGTTTATTATTTGTTGGCATTAATATTAAGGCTATGAGTTTGTTTTTTTTTTCCGTGGTTAGATATTATTAAATCTAAATAATAATCATTAATACCAGGATGGATTATTTTGGGCGCTTTATTTCTGTAATATTTTGTTTCCAAAAGTTCTTATATATATAATAAATAAATAATATGAAATAATTTATCACAATAGTAGTTTTAAACGATATTACTTGGGGTGAAATATCCTTAACATTATTTTAATAGTTAGTGTTGATCGTAACGATTTTAGTTCTGATGTACCAATCATCAAACTTGTATCTATGATTTTAACCATAATCTATAAAAATTATAATTTATAAACTGTAATTAAAATTGAAAAAAACTCAAAAGTAATGTTAATAGTTTCAAGAATATTTTTAAATGAGTAGAGTGTTTTTGACGTTTTTTCAGTCATTTAATGTACTTTTAATGTTATTTTTTAGCAGTTTATTAGTAATAACGAATCGCTTATTATATAGATATTTTATGTGTAAATATATTTGAATTTTTTCTTTGGAAGTCTATAATGACAAATACATATTATTTTTACGAATAGTCTTACAGCTATTTTTGTTTCATATTGAATTATGTCGAACACTATATTAATAACATATATTTGAAATATATTGTATAACAAAATATAATAAAAATACGATTATATGACAGTATTATATTCATATTATTAATATTATTTTTATTAAGTTTTCCAGACATTAAATCATCTTTATTTAAATATATAGATTTGCAATTTTTAACATTTGTTTATCAGATGACATTGGTTATACGGTAAATTTATAAAAAATTCAATTTAACAGAGTACGCATTATTAATAATAAATATGTTTAATGTTACTACACAAAAAAAAAAAAAAAAACATTTTAAAAACGATTTTTTATTTGGATTAAATAATATTATGGTAAGTTTCTAATTTTGCTATTTATTTTATATGGTAACAACCAATGCTGTTCGTATGAAACAAACGTATGAGGCTGTTTATAAATAATAAAACGGTAAATAATATATAAGGAAGTAAAATTTCAAATTGCGTATATTATATTGTATACAATAATAAGAAACTTTATTTATTCAACAATAAATATCGATGGATAATATGATATGTAAAAATTTATATAAAATGTAATAATAATATCAATATAATATCCGAGGGCGGATTCAGGCGCATGTACCAAAAATATCGTACACTACTAATGGTGACATTATTGAACAACGTTTACAATTCGAAGAAATTGTGTACCATTAATTATTGTTCTGACGACATTTAATTAATCGTTGCTTTTTCTATATGTCAATGTACAATACGTAGCATAATAGTATTATATTGTAATATCATTATTGTTATCTTGTTAATTAGGCATGTTTTCCATTTTAGTTGGTTTCGATTTATCAGAACGGCGTCCATCAACCGAATACAGATCGTCATTAGACAATGTAACATATTCACTTTTTGTCATATTTTATTTTATATCCGTGAACTTTGTGTGGAAAAACAATTCAGTTCACTTTCAATTAATACAAATTGCTTATACCAATATGGTTTTTTTTCGCTTGTTATAATTATGAACTAACGCATAATCACATGAATACGTATTCATAAAAAAAAAAAGACAAAATATAAGAGATTTATTGATAAGTAGTAAATATTGAATTAAAATATGATCATAATATATCGTTAACATTTTTAAATGATTTGCCAATTTATAAACTAATGTGTTTGAAGAGTTAGTTCCTACGTTGATTACAGAAGATTCTGGGCAATACACTACTTTTTTTAAATTAATATGAGAAAAACGTTATTATTGTGTAATATAGTACCTACGTATAATTTAGTTTCGCTCTTTATAATTTACGTATGTTCAATATTAATATAATAACAATAATAAAATAATAAAACTTTATGCAATGGACTTATTGCTGGATGTTTCAATAGAAATTAAAATTCTGATTGCTCATATTATATTTATTTACAGTTCCAATTTATAATTTTTTGAGATTTTTTTCAAAAGTTACTCGTTTTCTTTATATTAGAATATTGCATTTATATTGACATTTTTTTGTTATGAGCCATGCTGAACATATTACTGTTGTGTATATGATCACATTGTTTTTTTTTCTTTCTTTCTTTTTTTTTTTCTTGACACAGTGAAGTATTAACAAACAAATTTCCTCGTTTGTCCAAATCGTTCATCTTCAACTGCTAAATAACGTATTTAAAAAACAAGCTACTTTTTATATATTTTTTTGGCATTTATATCTTTTATCACAATGTAGAAAATCAAACGAAAGAAACAAATAAAACAATGCTATTATGTTTTTCAACAGAATTGCAACACAGCAATAGCACTTAGAAATAATAAAAAAAGGATAATGTAATAAAGTTTAATATTATCATAACTCATTAGTAATTTCTATAATTGACATTTATTAAGAATTTAACATCAGTCTTTAACCAAATGATGGGTGTTTTTATTTTCCGTGAAGCACTCCAAGGACCAAAAAGGGGTGAAATTAATTATTTTACCTGGCGGGGTTATTTTAACTGTTGACATTGTGTTATTTAGTAATGTTTTATCTGAAACACCATTTACATTATTAAAAATACTAAAATATTATGTTTTTATAAGACGAAATTTTAAGTTAGTGTAGAAAAATGTTATTTTAATATTTTCAAAACTAAGATAGAATCTAACGTTTACAAATCAATAGTTTCTTATACTTTGTAAATATATATGTCACTATGAAAAATAATAGGCACTTGAAAAATACGTTCTCAGATGTTATACTTAATATAAATTAAGTAACTTAACATCAATTCAACACGTTATTTAAGCATTTATTATATCATAATCATCAGATTCCAACTGTCGAATTAAAAAAAAAAAATCAGACCAGTAAAATAATGGTATAAATAGTTGTTATTTTTTAACTAATATTTTGTTTTGTAATTTGTATTATTTGATTAAATTTTAACTTAGTTAAACATTCAATTATGAACTATTCTTTTGTTTCATATGTACACATGTTACTATAGAATATATATAATTACATAAAAATTTAAATCATTTTATATTAATAGTTTAAATTTCATTAGCATTATGAGTCTAGTTAAGAAAAGTCATTGATTGTATGAAATAACAGAAATAATTTAATTAAAAAGGATATATTGTATTTGAATTTAATTAATTAATCACATACTTAGTGTCGTATAGGCAGGATCGTATAAATTTAAATTCAATTATTTATAACATTTCACCAATTAGGATTTAAAAATTTACTAAACAATAATAAGTTAAAATATCTATTTGGTTATGAAAGCCCACAAATTTCAATAGGTTTATATTTTAATTTGTAATGATTAAAGACAAATTATATACCACAATGTATGTGTACCACATTGTATACAATATTCACGTCAACTGAATTAAAATAATTCGTATAGCACTATCGTAAATTAAATAAATTTGTGTACATACACATTTTAAATGATAATAGTTTTTTGTTCTTTTTATTAAAAAAAAAAAAAATGCATGACGAAACACGTAAAAAAATGCGGAAAATATAAAATTGTATATTGGGCAGGTTTTTAGAAATATTGAAATACATTTATACAAATATTTATTTACTGGTTAAAAGTAGGCTCAAATTTTTTTTTTCATTATATTCTTTTTTATCAAAAGTGCTTCGCATACACTTTTGATTGATGATGAATTTTATTTTTTCTTTATGCGTATATATAGATAGATATGTGTGTGTATGTATGTGTGTATAAAATGCTCAATGCGGAATGCAGGTGCAGGGTTAAAATGGACAAGCCAAAGTGTCGCATACTAAACATCGGCCGCAAAAAGTCGGCGGAGAGGGCATATAAGAGATCAAGAGAGGGTGAGACATAGAGAGTAAGAAAACAGGACATGACTCCGAAATACGGACCATTTCCTGCTACCAATAATAATACTAGGTTAGTGTTCTTTTTACCCTATGCACGTAGATATAAATATATATATGTATTGAACTTCTCTTCGTCTCTGAATATCTAAGAGCACATTATACCGTTTTTGTTGACCAATCACGTACCTCGGACCGACGTGATGAAAGGATTCATTTCTTTACTTTATGCGTGATCGCAGCCAAGTGGAAAATGCGTATGAGCAAATCCGAACGAACGGATTCTGCGAGTGAAAAGATGATAACATTTTAAGAGACGTATTTTTGTGAAATGCGGAAAATCTAGAGAAAATATTTTAATTGCATCACAGATTTTTCACAGCTTATGAATATGACCTACTTTAATTTTTCAATTCCACCAACTTGTATACACAGTGGAGAAAATAGAATACTCCTTAGATTTTAATTAGTCTTATTATTAATTTAAAATATCGTTATAACCAGGACGTTTTAAATAAGGATTAATGATTATTCAAAACAGGTTTTTAATTTTATGAACTGTAATTCAAACATAATGATGATAATTCAAATAGTTAAACAAAGACATTAAAAATATTTACTAAATATTTTGATAAAATATTTTACCATCAAATGGGTGTCTGATATGGTATGCAGCCGTTGGGATATCGATGTATTGAATGTTATTGATTTCTAGAGTTGGTAGTAAGTTGAAGCGATGATGAATCATCGAATGTATAAGATCATTATGAGTGAAAGATGGTATAATGTATAATGTATAAGTAAACCTTTGTAGGAATAATAAGTGACTGATCAAAATTTTTAGAATTTTCAAAGAAAGATAAACTATTCATGTAGATTTTAAATTTCTAATCAGTTGCAATATTATAACAATAGAAATATTTATGTTTAACGAAAAAAAATTAACAAAACTGTACACCATTTACTAATTTTTCTACGTATTTTACAACATGTTAGTATAACTATAGACAAAACGAGAAAATGATCCGCTTTAGGAACCATACATATTACATTTCTTATTACAAAGTAATACTTCAACTTTTATTGCAGATTAACTATATAAAAATAATAGGGAAATAAAATATCATTATGATTCCAATGTTAAGTCTTCGAATTGTTTTAAATCTTATACGTAATTAATATATAAATATATATATTATTAGTAATTAATATGATGATTTGGAAAATATAATTCCAATATCTATATAATTTATCATTTTGTTGGAGCTAAGTATGATAATTTTACAAAAAATGAGTGTAAATTATATTACAGCTTGTATAGTTTATTCGAGGGTAAATTTGTTAAAATATTTATTTCATCGCTCACATCTCGAACAGGCCTTTTGGGAATATTGCAATTTATTGTTGAATTTTCCGCTGGGAATTTTTGCGAATCACTAAAAAAATATATGCTCAACGTTATATAGATGAAATTTATCCGTAGAAAAATATTCCCCAGTAATTATTATTAAACTAAAGTCATTCGTATTTAAAAAGGGCTTAATTTTTGTTTATTCCCCTCAGATATAATACCGACAATAATAATTAAAAACCAATTATTGTACACAGCTTTTATAAATATGATACGTTTTTTTATTTTTTACTTTTTATATGAGGCAACGGGTGACCATGTTAAGTGCAGTATGATAATAATATTTGTATAATAATGTCCATTCCAGAATTTAATAAAAAATATCCCTGGAGAAGTTTGGGAAAAAAATAAATAAAATAAAACTCAGTTATTTCAAGAATCGAACCATCGAACCAGAATCGGTAGAGACATAATATTAAAATGTAGACCACGTATCTAATAGATAGTGATACCAATATTCGCCACCCAGCAGGGGAAAAGTCATATTGAACTGACCTCGGACACATACAAATGTAGAATATATAAAAACAAGAGAGTAATATATGTACACAGTCTTGTGATAGAAATCAATTTGAAGATACATAAGACCCGAGGAGAATTATATTTACCAAAGTCTTATGATAAAAATCAATTAAAACCAGAAAATAAATATAAATACGGTCGAGCTTAAATAATAATGTTAATTTTCTCTTAAAGAAAACTAGGTTGAGAATAGTACTATTATATAGTATTAGTGGTTTTTATTTTTTAATTAAAATAATTTTGATTTTTTTTTTGTCAAAATTTTAGTGAGAATAAAGTCGCATTCACGGTTTTAAATAAGAATTGTAAATTACCATTTTAATAATTAAAATTCAATTCTGTTTTGATCAAATCTGGTAGAAGAGAAGGTTTTACAGTATTTACTTTAATTAAAAAATGAAAAAAAAAACTGTAGTTCTTAAAAAACTTGATGGATTAAGTACTAATTTTCTAGTTATTTTTTAAATTTTATTTTCATGGCTTGCTGTACACTTATTCTATATGAATAGTGTTTTTATTTTATTATAATTATGCGGTTTAGGTAGATAAACTGTTCTTATATATTTACTAGTATCTATGTGAAAGTAATATGACCTATTATAATAAATATTTAGGTAAAAATAAAATATGATACAATTTGTCAGTCGAATTTCCATTAACAAAATACGCAACTTTTTATAGTTGTTCTTTACATAATATTGGACCTGCTATACCAATCAAACAATTATTCTACCTTTGATGCATTTTTATTTTTTAACAAGGTTTATTTTTCATTTTTCGCGCGGAAAAACATTGAAAATGAGAAAATTATGCTCTTCAGTCAACTCATTATATCTAAAATATTTGTGTCTATATAATACTATGAAATACGAGTATATTATTCATAAAAAAAGCATGAGGAACTCATCATAATGTTCTGCATTTTTGTTTTTTTGTACATTATGTACTACAAAGCACCTAATATTATATTAAATTCATGATACTAAAGAGCACTGATGATCAACCTTTTTTTTTTTCCAAGTACCACATTAAAAAAATATTTCTAGATGGACCAAGAATGTAAAATAGGAGCACTGTTATAGAGTTGAGGTGAACAACTGGCGGTCAGCATTTTGATTTGGCTACATTACCTTTTAAAATTATATTCCCTAAAGATTATAAATATTACTAGTAGTTACTAGGTAACACATTAAGAAAACACGTTGCGCAATGATTTATAATTCTACATTTAATACTATTGTGTACTAATACCGTCTGTATAATATTGATATTAATCCTTATCTGCTGTCAAACTCATTTATATTTTGATTACACAGCTAATACTCATCTAATAATCGCAGTGTAGACGGTATCCAACGTGTACGTTTTGTAAATTAGCCATGGTTTCAGTTTCTGCTTTTTTACCAGTTGAGTCTTAAATGCCTAAAAACTGACTCTCTGATTACTTAAAATAGCCCATCCCTGATTTTATCCAAATTAAGTGTGATTTTTCCTTATAACTATTTAATCTAGCCAATTATTAATTTTTAAATGACGCATTACATTGCGAGATCAAAATCAAACACTTATTTCAGCTGTTATTTTTGTTCAGCACTTGAGGTACTATGTCGTAAAATGTATACAATAAACAGTCATTGTATACAATAATATGTTTGTTTTTCCCTAGCATATAATATAAATAGCCATGTTATAATACCAACCGCAGTTTGAAACTTTAGCAAGCCACTTTAGCATTAAGTTTAATATAATAAACGATAATTCTAGAAGATATATCAGTAAGCACGTCTCGTATACTTTTTATAAACTATGTTTTCGTAAACAACGTCTGTTTTATAATTGAAAAATTATTGAACCTTTTTTTCTTAAAAAAAAAAAAAAAAAAAACTGTTTACTATAGATTTATTAAAATAATTTGATTGAACTTCCAAAAGTAGTTATCCTCATGATTTAATTACATTCATTACATCCTGAGATAAGAATTCGCGAAAATAAAAATGACCATGCCGAAGTCGTTTCACTGCGGCTAAGTGATGGTTCCAATTGTGGCGTGGTAGGATTTAAAATCCTAAAAATAAAGTTTCCACTTGCCTTTTTACCGTTATATTATCCTATAAATTCTAATACACGGTTAAACGCGCAGGAAAAAGGGCCCAAAGGTTTTTGAATCGGTCCTGCCCAAAGAAGTTAATTTAATCCCGGCACGCAGGAACTTCATCCATTCTAATTCTGCCTGTCGACGTTTCGACCTATCGGCAATATCGCCGTTTCCCAGGGGTGTACTACGGGATCCTTACTATATCTTACAGACATTCAACGTCGGTACCCCTTCAGTTGCTTTAATGATTATATATTGCTGCAGCGTTCCGGACAGACAAAGAAAAATTAAATACGAATTTTCAATACAATGCTTGTGAAAGCATTGCTATTGGCCGTGCATGAATGATATGATGTGTTTGCTCTGCGCAAAGAACGTCACAGCACTTGTAACGTTTTCAACTGTCAATTGAATATTTCTTCTACCGGTAAAATTGTCAAAACTCACTAACCTAAGTGACAAACTACTTACTTCGAACACACGAATCCGTTTTACCATCTGTAAGTAGTCATGCAAAGCACGCTTAATTATATTGTACAGTGTTTTTCAAATGAATGGTTTCGATCAAAGTGCAGGTATATCGTATTATTACACATGTTTCGATTATTGTATTAAATTTAGAGTTGTAGCCAAGGTCCAGTAAAGCACGAGGAATATGAAATAAACAGCGCATATATTATTTTCTATGGGTAGTCTAAATTTATTTGCTGCTGTACAAATATTTGATGAATTAATTATTGTTTATCATTATTTCATTTCGCGTCGTACATAAATATATATTTAATTACACGTATCAAAATATTGGAAACGCAGAACACCTAATCAAACAAACCACAATGTTTCAAAATCACATTAATTATAAATAACTAATATACGTAATAAAGTAGATGAATGTGAGTTTAAGAGTACCTAAATTCTGTTGTATATGTCATTTGATTGTTAAAAGAAAAACAACAAATTGAGTTAAGAAAAACAATTATTCAATCAAAATTAACAATGAGACTGTTAAAGTGTTATCAAGACCCGATCTAAAGCAGTTTTGGGACTGCATAATTTTCTTAGTGTGAATTATGTATGCAAAAAAAAAAACAAATTAATACAAATTGATTACGATAATTAAAAGATATGTGTTAGATAAAAGAATAGGTTTTGTTAAAAGAAATATTACCGTTTGCAATTTATAAAGTAATGATAAAATCCCGCGTCCCCCGTCCACAACGAAGTATATCGACCTTACGGATACACGCTACAGTCGATGTTCTTCTTAAGTATTACTTTTTTTACGTCAATTTATTATCGCAACGTTCTATTCTTAACGCTAATTACAACTCATATTTGCTTAAGTGTTGCGAACATTATCGATATTTTTAGACTTCTATTTTTCTCCGTAACATTATATTCGTCACTTACACTATATTTTCCTAAGTTCGTAGTCCGCGTCCCGCATTTATATGTGTCAATCAGACGTACTTTGGTACGTATTTTCTCGGGACAATCCTTAGAAGTCTATTTTGCGCGACTTATAATTTCCCTAGCACTGTATCCCTAATGCACATATTCTCGCGCATTCGTATCGTGACACACATCATTATTGGAACTGTCGACTGGTCTCGTTATTTGTTCCTTATATTTGGACGTTCTCAAGTCACGGCATAAGTATAGTAAAGTGCTAAACAACAAACCAAGTACAAACATTTAAATAGAACGTAGTGTGAATCTGGTGATTATATAAGTCCATGTTACGGAATAGGAATACACGAAAACCGTGTGTACTGCACAAAATATGTATGACCGTAAGCTGTACGTGTAGGCGTGACTAGGAATGTAAGTCTAGAATTGAGTTAAATCAAATTATTATCAACGAAGACATTCCATAAACGAAATTTTTTTTTACATGCATTATTCAATATTTGATTTATTATTTTATTTGAAATGATCTAATAATGCAGTGCATATTTATACGTAAGAGTAAAATTTATTATTTATTCCAAAAATAAAATATTTATTACATGTATAATTTATCTAATTTTACCAAGCATAATCTAAGAAAGAAAAGAAAAAATATGTATCTAAAATGTGATGACTATCAATTTTATTCGAGAAACTTCTTTTTAATATTCAAAATGACTTAGTAGTTAAACCCATTTTTTTTTCTACAAACATTTCAATTTTTATTGGATAATTTTATTACAACGATTTTAAATACAAAAGTTCGGCAATATTTGACAATTTACGTATTATTATTATAAAAGTTGTTATACTTGTATATATTTTTAATCAATTTTATGCTTTAAAAAATGCAATATCTCGTGAGAATGGCATCAATGGAAGAACAGAGATAAGACAGTAAATACGGTTATCGTTTAGAGCAAGACAATCGACCATAATATTATAGTTGATCTAATAAAAAATCTAATGACGTAGTTCCTATTCACGAACGAACGAGTGGAGTATTGTTAAGGCATCAAAATTCTAAAAATATCTTGGATGTACTCGATCAATGTCTATTGGTATTAAGTTATTATTGAGGTTACCGTGAATATAGACGATGGTAAAAAATAAAGAATAAAAGGGATTGAATTAAGAAAAATAAATACAATCGACTAGACAAAAAAAAATAAAATTGAAAATCGAATCGTTGTAATTCAACGTATATTTTCGGAATTCTCTTGAAGGTATTTGACGTATGGGGGTTAAAAGTATTATAATTGGAAGGGCTTAGCTTCCTTCGGTTAAATCCATGGAATACGAGTGCTGTACGCTGAGAATTATGCGAAAAATAATAAGACGAAGAACTACGGCTGTATGAAATAATATATATATATATCATTTTTTTTTTTTTTTTTTATATATAATATGATCAATAGAAATTCTTTAATAGTTAGCTAACATTTTTCGTGGCAATATTGGGAAACGTCATTGAATTCGATATCATTTTCGTATAGTGTTTCCCCGTACACACAATATTATAATTATTTTCAAGTACGTACTGTAGTGTATACGTGTTTATTATTTATCCGTATAGTTGAGCGTTCGGCACGGAGTATTGTTACCCTCTGTTTGACATCGTACAAAAATAAAAATAGTGCACTTTGTCATGCATAATAATGATATGATTAGCCGGTGTGTTTCTTCTGATTTTTTTTTTTTTTATCGTTTTCATATTATTAACATAAAAGAAATAAGAGTATGTCGTGTGTAACGTGTAGTACTACGCCACGATCGCCATTGCCGCTACCGAACGATGTACACAATATACCTACGGTCGACAAAAGGATTTGTTGGATACGTACTGTGTTCCCCCTACCTTCAACCCTCTCGTATTATTTATTGTATATGTATACACAAATGAATGTTTTTTATTTTTCATTTTTTCATTCTACTAACTCGCCGTGTACCATTCCCGACCGAGTACTTAATTTCGTATATTTCCAGTCTAATTTCATGGTTCCGTGCAGACAACGCGTGTGTCACGCCTGTATATTATAACCATGGTAACACATCGTTGTACAAACGCAAGATACCGATATTATAAGATAATACAATAATATATGTACACTCTTCCTGCTGCAGCAAAGCAATTATATTACCATATTATTGTGGGAAAAGGAGGAGTCGGGGTTTCGGCTGCTGTGGTAATGGAATACAACGTTTGTAGCAGCGAAATGCGACCCAATAGATATTCGTCTCATTATATTTCTCTCCCTCTCTCTCCCATACACACACACACACATATATTTGCACATACACACACTCTAGCGCGAAACGTCTTTCTATTTTTATACTTTATTTTATTTTTTTTATTTGTTCCCCTAAACATTAGCTTTTGACCACAAACTTTTCAACGTCTATTAAAAAGGAGGTCGTACAAAACGCAATTTATATTACTACGCATTTATTGAAATGTATCGATTATTGCTGCAACAATTATCTGAACTAAAATATACTGAATGACGTCGTTCGTAAACAACTGGCTCATGTATATTCACACGATATTAAAGTTTGAACAACAATACTTAATATAAAAGTCGCTACAGCGCCATAGTTAGGGTTATTAACGTGACGAAAAAATTATAATATTTTTGTTTCGTTCAGTATTTATAACACGCAGAAAAAAGGAAAATAATTTTAATCAAGAATAGCCGTCAGGTTAACTGAAAGCTAATTCCAGATGAGCTTGGATTACGTATATTTTTTTAAAAACGTTCATGAAGGCGAATCGTCTGAATTAGTAAAATTTTAATTTGTACAATAATATTGTAATAGCAATATTTAACGACACACATACAATCGGCTACTACAACAATGAGAGACTGTTATTATAGTACGGTGGTGATATTCGATTCCTCTGTAACCATCATTAATCATATTTAAAAACCACTGTAATTAGTATTAACTTGTCGATTGCTCTAACCCGAACATGAATTATTATTCTTAACATAAAATAATAATTAATCATTCAAGTGCAATTTGTCTGAATAAAATTTGTTTTCCGTTTTGTTACGTTACATACACACACACACACACACGCACTCACATATTTATATATATATATATATATATATATATATATATATATATATATTAATATCAAAATAGTATGGCTCCACTCGAGGAGAATATTATGATTTTGAATGTATTTTAAGAATTAAGTGTCTATTAATATTTATGCACAATGGATATACTGCGGCAAGTTATAGCATTAAGCTCTATGTTGAAGACAATGCTGATAAGTTAGAATATACCATGTTGTATAAATGTAGATTATTAATTAGTACCATGATAAACTTTTGTTCGAATCCCAATAACTGGTAATTTTGCTAAGCTTAAGTAATGCACAAACCGAGAGAACGTTCACTCGAATTCGGTAGGTACATCCAACGGAATAGATAACAAGCAGCCTACAATAATAAACGTTAAAATATCATCGTACTACTGAATTGCGTGAGATGGAAATGTAAATCGTAATACTAAAATGAGAGCTCTGAGAAGTTTAAATAAATAAGTTCACCGTTAAACCTAAGTAAAGCCATCGGCAATTACCAATTATTTGCTGTTTCTAGTAATGTCAATGTTATATTCTGGGTGACAGATTTCTAATAAGGCGAAAAAAAGTTTTATATTTCAATACTTTTTATACGCAATATTTTTCTACTTTTTACATTTTTATAAGTATGGAGTGTAATAATTGTTCCTAAAGTTGAATGTAGTATTATTATTCAATTGGAAACTGAGTACGAACGATACTTAAGACAAGATATTTTTAAAATTTCTCGGAATTCTTCAGAAAATTACAATAACTTCTTTCTTTTTTATTTTATTGCTCCTTTCTTTCGATATTACAGCACCACAATTAAAATATATATGTACATAATTTACATTTATTTAAAAATGTTTTTTTTCTTTTTTTAGAAATTAAATTAGGCAGTCAGTACCTTAAGTGTATACATTACAATAACTCATATCGAACTTTTATAATAAAAAGAACACCTGTTTTGAATCGAATATATTTTTATGCTCAAAGAAAAGGTATAAATTCACTAACATTTTTAAATACATGTATGATCTATTAGTTTGATTTGATTTTATTAATTGAAAATAATGTGATATGATTTTCAACAACGTAAAACAAAGTTGACTGTTTTCGAAGTCAATTATTTTTTTACTGATTTGTAGAACTTATTCAATCGTCAAAATTGAATACGAAATAAAATATCTTTACATCTATTGTAAAATGCAAGGAAAAATTACAAAGTATTTTAATATAAAACAAAATTTGATGAAAAATAATTTTCAAATTCCTATTAATCCGGAAAATATCATATAATGGCATGTACCTACGTACAAATCACGCCATTTGGCTTTTTTTTATCGTATAATGATTAATGTAATTGACTTATAAGGATTATTCGAGATGATTAAACTATAAATTAGGTTCAGCAGTGCTCAGGACCCGAGCGGAAAGAAGGAAAACCGAATCGAGTGACGTATTACGCGTGTCAAAAAGCACACGTGTGAAAAACAACCGAAAAGTTCGAAACAGTTCGGATCGATTAAACGTATGATCATTTTTCGAGAAACGGATCATAAATCGACGGGGTGAAAAAGGATCGTTTAACGTAAATGATATTATCGCCGCGCCGGTCGTTATATTATGACGGACGTGGGAATACAATAATTGTACAACAGTTAACCGTTTGACAGCGATCACAACGTATTTTAATGAACACGCGCGTGCAATCGTCGCCCCAAAATAACAATCTCTACGATTAACCGAGCCAATGCGTACGGGCGAACGTCACCATAACACGTCGAATAAAACACTATACCGTAATTATATTATTACGTGCATTGTTGTCTTAGGTTGTTATTATTTGCGTGGATTTCGTACAGCACAAACGAGCGTTTTGAGCGAAGAAAACCGTGATTATATTTAAATTTTTGTTTCGGTTTTTATTATTTTTAAAAAACCGCCAAGTTCGCTGCGAAACAGAGACCCGACCGCACGTACGCGGTCGAAACACTAACTGTGCGGACGCGCACCGTGGGGCCGAACTCGTATCGACCGGATTCGTACGGTTTGATATCGGTGTGTACGCGCGACCGTGTACACGTGCCGTCGACGTGGAATATATTATATTTATTGTGGACGCATAATATTATTATACGTTCGGTGCGATCCATTCCAGTTAACTGTCCGGAACACGACAACAATGTTTTGTTTGCACCTCATTGATTGCCGCGGCAAAATTCAAATGGCACGCTTACAACGATCCCCGTTTCGCGGAATAATCCCGTTTTCACGATAAAACGGTAAACCGACGCGTAAAAGCATTTATACGGCGGCGGACCAATGTGATGTCGTATTAAAATACACGACGACCCGCCTCGTGATACGCCCCAGTATGGCCAGTATTAGCTGTAGATATTGACCATATTGTCAGGTAGTAGCCGGATTTGGATTTTCGTCTCTCGGACGGACGGGAAAAATAACGTTTGCATTCTCACGAGTAGAATATTGAAAAACAACCGGATCAAAAGTTGTCGGGTACGTTCCAAAGCATCACGAACGGAGACCGAATGGTTGGTCCCGTAACTACGGCTAATATGTATGTTGTTCGCAGACGATATGCGTGCCCAGTAGCTTTGTCGGCCAAATAAAAATCCTAAAGCAACCGTGGTATTCACAGAACGACGGAATGTTAGTGTCGGCGAAAAGGTTATCTAACTGGATACTCATCGGTTGGTCGTAAAGGTACCAGAAGCTACTCTCCGAACGTTTGCGATGAAACGAACTATCAGATTTTCGATTGCGACAATTTGAAATTTTGCTAGCGACTTGTATCAAAGAGTGCGGCTATTTTTCAATTTGATAAATATTGGAAATTCAAGAATTAAGTACTTTTTAACGGTCATCCAATGGACGAAACGACGAATTTTACCGTGAGTGTTTAATGTGACGCCGTACTATTAATATTGACCAGAACAAAAAATAAATTATATCTACGGACATAATACTTGCACACGGAGACCACGGCCCGCCACTCAGTCTATACTTTGTGTGCGACTAAGCGAATATTATACAGTGCAGAGGCCGCCAAAACGCAGTGGCGCGACCAAGTCCCTAATCTCGGCTTGGGGGAGGGTCTCGCATCGTTCTGTCATCTAAACGCACGATTAATCAATGTCTGAAGGGATACGAGTAATTTATTTTTTCTTTGAGGTAGCCTGTGGTTCTGACCGGAGAGGCAAGTATCACAAAATCGTTCAGGTATTTGAACAAGACCAGATCGATATTTTTCTTTAAAAAAAAAAAAACCCGTTTAATGATGATGATTACCTACATTTATTTATTTTTTTATTCCGTTTCCGTCCGTAACTGATCCGACAGCAGTGCTTCATCTGCGAACTCAACGCAGTAGATTATGCACATTGTACACTCTACTCGCGTGCAGCGCGCGTGTTTCGGATCAACTATGCCCGTCAACGACCACACGTGTCTTACAAACAGATCCATTGGCGTAATTTTTTGCGCAGTGCTAACTTTTCCGAGATTCAACGGACCGACCGAGCCAAAGGATTATAGTCGGACGGAAGAAACGCTTGTACGTTTCACGGTCGGAACGAATACCACGAACTATTACTGTGCGTGTAAGAGCCTTCAAACTATTCCTTTGTTACTATAATACATCGGATATTGCAGTGCTTATATGTGTAAGAAGATTTTGTAGCCTCGCTATATGACGGGATGAAGTACGCGAAAATCCCGTACGTTGGTATTCATGTATATTGCAACACGCGTGGTATTGCGAGTGTAGGGCATTAATGAAGCGCCATTATCAAAATACAAATGGATTTGTACATGCGTATGTTGCGTTCCACAAGCCGGTACCGTGACGTTGGTTTCAAAATACAAACCTATGATTTCTGTGATTTGGTGTACGACGTCGTGTACAGTATTATAAAACTTAAATATCGTAGTATTCACTACGTACATCACCCCAGCCCAACCATATTGGAATTTTTGAAAATTTACTTCACCATGATTTAGTACGAATTTGTACGACCATTTTCAGAATTTGTACGCTCTTAGTTTTTCCGTTATCGAACAAAACTATAGGTTGGGCTGGGGTGACCCCGTCCTGATGACATTATAAGTGCTATACTTAAATTTAAAGAGATAGTTTTACTCTAACTTGAAAACCAAAAATCGCAACATTTTGAAATTTTCACTAAATCTTTTTATTGACGTTTTCTATACATGGTTAAGTTTTCAAAGTATTTTGACATATTTTGACTTATTTATAGACAATTTAAATTTTAGATTTTTGTAAAATTTTTGTTTTTAAACATCTATAAAATTTAATTGGCAGACCGAAAACTCTTGATAATGTAATACAAAGTTTATAATAAGTTAAACTTATCGTAACTAAAAAATATCGGTGATCGGTTTACTCAAATTGTTTTTATAAGCCGTTAATGCTCAAATTTGTATAAAATGTGTAAGAATCACGATAATTTGCAAGTTATTTTGTAGATAAAAATTCATAAAATTTTTCTGTTCATACTTAAGGTTCAAAATTTTAACATTATGTTATCTATAAGCTACTCTTCAAAAATCTTTAAGAACATTTCTACCGGACATAGAGGAAAAAAGCGACGAAAAATCAAAAACGCTGAAATTTCCCTTATGTTGGGGCAGGGGTCACGGCGTTTTCAAACTTAATGAAATCACCGCCGAAGTATTATCGCACAAATTCTGAAAATGGTCGTACAAATTCATACAAATTACGTAGTAAAATATGGCACTGAAAAAGAATCGAAAACGCTAAAATTTCCCTTTAGGTGACGTCACTCCAGCCCGACCTATGGTTTTTGTTAGATAACGGGAAAACTAAATTAGTAAAAATTCTGAAAATGGTCATACAAATTCATACAAATTTCATATTAAATCTTGGTGAAGTAAATTTTCAAAAATTCCAATATGGTTGGGCTGGGGTGATGTACGTGTATTCACTCGCGTGTAAGATAGTTTAAGATAATTTCTTATTGGTGGTATGGAACTGGTCGGGTTATGGTAAGGTCAGGTATCCCTTAAATTTCGGACGTAAGGGGATGGAGAGAAGAGAAGGAGTGATAAGTGTCAAAAAGTGTAATCAGAAAACGAAAAAACTGTATTCTTATCGGAGGCTAATTATATCCTTATATGGCAGGAGTGTACATTTTTTTATAAAATAGGTTAAAAACTATTTGTTAAAATTGACCATCAAAGATGAAAAATTAATTGCAACTAACGAATTGAGACCATATTATACATTTTAAATACGTATATTTTTGACTGACTGTATTAATTTGTTTGTGGTCATGGTTTGAAATACGTAATTGTAGGTCATGTTTAATATATTTTAACCCTTGTTTCATAAGAATTTTAATTATAATTAGTGCCAAGATTTTGTATAATACTAAAAAATTCTTAAATACTGCACTTAATTATTTTTCAAATACCTACATTTAAATTTAAATAAACGTATTATTTTAGTTAAAATAATATTTTAAATACGAGTGTGTGTGTGTGTGTGTGTGTGTGTGTGTGTGTGTGTGTGTGTGTGTATATATATATATAATAGCATCGTTCCACTGAACTGCGTGAGATGAAAATATAAATTGAAATATTGAAATAAGAGCTCTGAGATGCTTAAACAAATAAATTCATCTTTATTCTAAGTAAAAACCATCAGCAACTATCGATGATTTGCTGTTTTTAGTAATTTAAACGTTATATTCTGAATAACCAATTTCTAATAAAGTGAAAAAAGTTTTATAGTTCAAGAAATTGTATTGTAATACATTATTTTTCTATTATTTACAGTTTTACAAATACGGAGAGTAATAATTGTTCAAAAGTTTAATGTAACATTATCATTAAATTGGAAACTGAGCACAGATGATACTTTAGACAAGTTATTTTAGAAATTTTTCTTAGTTTTTCAGAAAATTACAATAACTTCTTTCTTTTTATTTTATTGCTCCTTTCTTCCGATATTACAGCACCATAATGTGAATATATATATATATATATATATATATATATATATATATATATATATATATATATATATATATGTACATTATTTACAATTATTTAAAAATATTTTTATTTTTTTTTTATACAAATTAAAGGAGGCCCCACACACACACATATATACATATGAAAATAATGCAACACAAATTACAGTTACTTAATTATTATTTTTATATTTTATATCTTATATTTTCATTATTATAAATTAAAATTGATTAATTTAATTGATTACAAAACAATTTAATACTAACTGCTAAAAACCTCTAAAATGTTTTGAATGTGATGTTAACTTAAAATATAATATAAAATTAATAATTTGATTTGGATTCTCAACTCAACCAATTAAATCAAACAGTTCTAGATAAATAAGATTTTCTGCCTTTTGATAATTGATTTGCGTTGATGGATTAATATTTTTAATAATGTTTTTTTTTTTTTTTTTTATTAAAAACGTCAACAGAGTTCCGATAAAATAATACAAAAAATTGGAAAACATTTTTCCCAAATACCAGTATCAAGGATGTGAATTTGATGTATACCATGATTTCCAATATCTTCCGGTAGTTCTTCCAATGATGTTTTTCCACCTTGTAGTGTTACAATTATAGTTTCGATAGTTTTAGATCCTACATTTTTGTTCAATAAGTTTCGAAAAATTTGATTAAACGACAAGAAAGTAATTTTCTTTTAATCCATCAACTCAAATATTACGATATAATACTGATTGAAATACGACTTTAGAATACATAATATAATTAATTATAAATAACGAGTTTTCGTGTAATTCTTATAGTAGATCTAAAACTCATTCTACAAAATGTATATAATAAACAAGTAAATAAAAAATCCAAATAAAATATCAATTGTTTTATTTTACTCGTACATAAATAAATCAATGTCAGCTATTTACATAGTTTTGTTGTAGACTAACAGAAAAAAAATGCCTGCATAATCTAAATCTAATTATAACATACGAAAACGATGAGAAGTAAATTAAAGTCGTACAAATAAGTCTCATATCATTATGGATTATAATTGTAGAAAAAACAGTTTTTTTTTTATACTTAAAGTTAATACCTATAGGTTGATGATTTTTTTCAATTTTCTTTTTTTTTTATTCTACCGTTTGATGTGGAAATCGCACAAAATTTACTTTTCGGATATTAAACTGCGTCAGCATTTTTTCAACATTATTAAAGATACTTTTTTGTTTTTTACCTTATATTCAGAAAGTTTAACGGAATCTGTTTTATATACATATATTTATATATATTTTTTTTATAATAATTCTATCTTCGCACTGATCAACGTTCAAACCATGCACTTGAAATAATTATGAGACAAAAAAGTCCGACGCTGGACTGTAAAATTATCAAAATATTCTGTTTGCATAATGGATTTATATTTTATGAGAGTGTGTACCAAAACGCTATACGATTGTAATTATAGATTATGGGTGCTTTTTGTCGTGTCAAATGTTAAGGGGAACAGAATATGTGGTTGAATATATTGAATTGCATAGTATTAAGTGCTAAGTACTACGGTGTGTTATTGAGTACGTAATTGGAATTTCGAAGAGATTATAGAATTTAATTTTAAATATTTCGACGAAAAGAATTTAGTATGGGTACAATATTGAAAAAGAACCCGAAGATGAAGTATATCTGGAAGGTCTACGACATACTGATAATAACATACAAAGTTGTTAACAATTGTATTAACATGTGTTGTATAATTATTTGTTGTCCTTTTCTTTTCGAGGCGAATAATATTATTAAACTGTAATATAGGGACTACGAGTATTTTGAAAAGAAAATACGAGTGAACCGATTTTTAAATACCATCTAATTTTAATAGTTATTATTAATTTCACATTTAAATTATTTGTACTATTATTAACATAACGACATTAAGATACATCGACTAAAATATTTAAAGAGTATCATATAACGAACGTGGTGTTGTACGTTGGTGGTAATCAACCGTAGTGGTACTGAATCGTGATAAATCGCGTAGACAATTACGAATTTTATGATTGTCGTGATAAGGGTTGTTTTGTATACAGTATAAAAGCGACGGGTAGTTTTCACACACATGTCTGCCATATATTGATTGACAGCCGTTTGTGGAATTTAGTTATTATCATATTAAACAGTACACGTTATAACTACAATTTCAATATAACACACACATTCACACACACGCGCGCGAGCGAAATATTTATCTTTTTACAATGTGCGTTTTCGTACTAAACACTATACAACGCATATTCTAATGACACCCCGTACACACAAACACCACGTTGTCTATGATGCGTTCCGAAATGTCATCCACCGTATACGCGTAACGAATGACCGCATCGAAAAATAATCTTTGGTAGCAACACCACAGTGCCTGTTTATAATAATATTATTATTATCTTCCCACGTACCACGAGACGCGAGTTCTCCTTGGCCGCTGTAACAACAATGAAATAATACTCAGTGCTTGTGTATATGTTACCGTAAAAGTCGGATCTCAAGGTAAAACTAGGTTTTACTACCTAGTTAAGACAACTATTCATATTGTTACTAGTGATCACTACTCGTATTCAGTAAAATCTTTAAATCATAATTGTATTCCGGCTCCTACTAAGATCGTTGTGTACACCCTTGTGTATATACGTTGTACAGGTAAAATATGATTTAAGAACGAGGAAAAAATGTTTTAATCTGAATTCAATATGGCTATTATGGAAAGGTTTTATTCGAACGATAGCTTACATGTTTATCCGTCGTGAATTAATCAGTTTTCACTAACATAATTTGTACTAGTGTGTTTAATAAGAGTCCAAATAGATTTTCAGCTCTTACTGAGTGTAGTTCTAGCGTTATTAACAAGTAAAACCTAAGTCGGACTGTTGCAAATGATGAATACACAGTAAAAATAACTGATAAGTTAGTGAGTAAAGAATGATTTTTTATTTAACCTTTGATAACGCGCGCGGTGTAAATAATAACCTCAGACAAATATATTATTTTATACTGTTGCTACCGTAAATGATATCAATAAATAATTTCGTATACCTTTATAAATATAGTTATTTTATACAGTGAATATAGTTATATTTAATATTATATTATTTAATTTATATTTTTTTAGTTAGTATTTCCACCATTACTGTGCCTTTTTTGTCACTTTTACAGTTAATTGTTTCAGTTGAAATCCGAATTCGGCAATTATTTACCCTACACGCGTATTGGTGATGTGTATTTTGTATCTATGAGTTTTTACATTGTATTAGGGATATCACAATGTTCACTCAGTTTTGCAGTACGCGTGTTATTTTGTAATCACATTATACATGATTATTTTATAGATATGTAATTACAAAATATTAGTTCTTAAGTTATCACTTACTAAATAATAATATAATTAAATGTTAAATTTCCATAAACATAGTATTTTTTTCAAGTAATTCAAGTATATTTGATTCCTTTATTAATATAATTTGTATATTATATTAGTTTAAATAAAATGTATAAAAGTTCACAGATAATTGTTCGTTGTAAAGTAAATGATTTTTCCATAATGTGTTAAAATATCCATTGATTTTCATATGGGGTAAAAAATTACCCCACGCGCGTAGTTACGTTTCTTAAAATCACGCACGTGATCATAGGTTAAAATAATTTTAATGTTGAATAAAAATAAATTTGATTGATTTAATTTGAGAATAAATTCACTGTTCCGAATAAACATATCAAATAAATTGGGAGTGATATTAAATTTTTGTTTAGATAAATGATAATATAATGTTAATAACAATACAAATAATAATATAACAATAATAATAATAACAACAAATAATTTTTAATTTTTAGTTACCACATTGTAATTGATAATTTTAATTTAATTTCAGTAATACTTAATGATCAGTTAAATCATCTGATAATCTATTTGACTTTCGTAAATTTACAATCGACACAAAATAAAAATGTTTATTGACTGAAACAGAAGATGCTACAGGAGTAGTGTATTGAAGAACGATTTTTTGTAAAGAAACAAGATTAAACATTTAAAATTTAAAATTTTAAATTATGTATGAAAATAAGCAAAAATAATAAAACAAAATATGAATAAATAAAAAGTAGATTTTTGTATTCAAATATTAATCAAATCATTTTTTATGCGGCTAATTCCTAACTGTACTTCTATGTACGATAATTTTTAATTTAATTTTTCTTATTTATTTCTATACTTCATTTAAATTTTTACAACTAATCGTTATTTACTATCCTAAATATATTAATTAAATATAATTCTGTACTTGATTATTTGTTATTTATTCGTTATTTATCTATTCGTTGCTCATTATTCTACACTAACATTTTTAACTAGAATGTTTCGTAGATAACTCATATTTTCTAATTCATTTGAATGGGTTAATATTTTCAAAGCGAAAAACATATTGACAATTTAGAAAACAAAACACACGATATTAGGTCATATTCGATCATGTGTTCATCATGCACTGAGCATTCGCGTTACCAGTGATACAAAAAATCATCGTCACATATCCACGAATCGCATACTTACATGAAATAAAATTGTAGTGTACAACAAAATATTGTATTAAGACCTAAATGAAAATCTGATGAGACGAAATGGTAAATCACTATTTCAATCGTTTTCTCAAATTAACAACATAAAAGAAAAATGCAGTGAGCGTACTAAAGCACTTGACTCACCGGATTGTTCGTTCACCGTTTCTGATCATAACTACATTGAAGATTTTTTTTATTGTGTGTTGAACCTTCATCACAAAAGTTGGATCTACCTACTACAAGGAGATGAAAGTGAATTTAACGGTACTCCTACGTTATTATGGTTATGAACAGTGAACATTTTAAAAATTGTAAATTAATTTGAAAGTCTTTAAGAACATACATAAAAAGAAGATTTTCTAATAGTTTAAATTTAAATACAATTGAAAATAATAATGCAACTATTGCAGTCTTTTATACAAAATTAAAAAATAAACGGTAAATTTCTATTGGTATCTCTTCTTGTGAATATTATTTTATTTTATTTATTCAGAATATTCATTTTTTTCACTTTAAACTATTCTGTATATATATATATTATTCAATGATAATATTATTTAAGATAAAATGTTATTTTTATTCACAAAATAATCAGTTTTAAATGTTTTTATTTTTATTTATTTCTTTGATTTAATTATTTGCAACCCTACTATACAAGTTAAGAATCCTAGAATATACTATTTTTAGTCGGTAAAAGTTTATAGGTGATTTTACTAAAAGCGTTGTGTACATTTTAGGATGTACAAATTGTGTTAGAAATATTAATACACATTAAATAAAAATTAAGGTTATCGCTCGGTGAAAAACTTTCAATAATAGACATATTTAAATCGAATTTAAAAATACATTTCTGGCTTATTAACGACGATGGAATTTGTAATCCTTGAAATGTGTCATCTCAGATGTTTCTTTTTGTCACGATCGAAACGCTTTACGAAATCGAAAATCGCCAATTATCCAAAAAACTCGAAAAAACTTTTTAACCATTTTTCAGCGCAAGTGTCGCGACCAAAACGGAAAACTTCTATTTTACACCCCCGACGTGAATAATTAGACAGTTCAGTCGCGCGGCATGATGCAGCGTGACTGATGATTTATTATTATTTTTTTTTAATTATTTTTTTTTTTTTTTTTTACGACCACCAATGTGCACTGTTAAGTAATAACGTTTTATTTAAGTATATCGTTTGCATTGCAATAATTCAAGTTCCACCGATATTTGATTATCTTGCACATATATGTATAATTTCATATTAAAGATTTATATTTAAATATTTAAAATGTACTTTTACAATATTGTACCACATTTGTGAAGCTGCAAGATAGTTTCAAAACATCATCCCGATTTACGCTTCAACAATTTATATCGTTCAAGAGAACGCTTCGGCACGCAACCTTACCAAAGGAAATAAATATATTAATCTAATTGCGCGTTTACTGTACAATAGAGCATGATGATGAAAGCATTTGGAATTTTATGTTATAAATTGAATATAACATTGTTCAAAGATAAATTCCCGTTTAAAATGCTGTTCTACGACTGGTGGCAGTGTTCGACGAATAGTTATTGCAACAGGAGTTCTCGCTAATAAAGTTTCTGTTCGAGTGAACGAAAATTTCGCGTGTAATCTTCGACGGACGCGTGTACGTACTCCGTCAATGCTGCGCGCATATGTATGCATGCATCATGTATCCGGTTACGCATACAGCTTTTATTGTGAACTTATTAATAAGGCCCCGACGAGACGCGATGTGAAAAAACGTTATGAATCCTAATAGAACCGCAGCAGATATAATATACGCTCAATCCGGACGCAACGACGAGTCAGAGTACACATTCTGTGTACTACGTTGGATTATATTGTATTTAATGAGCACAATACGTTGTGAACGCTACAAAACGTACAATCGTTTGTACACTTTGTACGCGCACGCACATGACGTTTTTTTAATATATTGTAATGGTGGTGGCGACGTGAAATTTAATAACTTTCGGAGTTTATTGGGCGCGAATTCAACACTTAGCATCAAAACAAAACAAAAGACGAAAAAAACAATAAAGAGTTTATAAAAATGTTATGTCGTCATAAAACATCGATAAAAAAAAAAAAGTAATCATAACAATAATAATAAATACGTATAAGAGGACGTTGACAAATTAATAGCATGTGCCGACGGTATCGTCGATAAAACAACGAGAACGAGGCAGTGAAAATCAGATGTTTATACACGCCATCAAATTATGTAACCCGACGTCAAACAATACTAAATTTATGGGGCCCAAACGCATGTAAAATCCATAGTCGAGTCGCTTTCGGTCGGTTGATTTGCACACACATGCACACAGATATATATATATATATATTTCCGGTATATGTGCAAACATACGTTTACGTCGAACGTTATGTGCGCGTCGAAAACAAAATCGACTGAGCCGTGGGCGTCCACGGAGAGTCTGTAGGATATCCAGGGCTGGTTTTAGGAATGTGGTCCATTTTTTTAGCAATGTTCATCATTTTTCAATCACATTTATCAAATAATCTATTGGCATAAATTAATTTATGCGTTGATTTACAACAGTTTAAAGCAAAACTATATTGAATTCAGTAGTGATGAAAACTCAAACTTTATGAATCATAATAGACAAAAAATAATAACCGTGTAGATTGATAGTTCTGTCCATGTAGTCATTTGAATTCGTATTTTTAGTTGTAATCTACAATGGTCCGTAAGAAAAAAAATCCACACAAGTGGATAAGGGTTCACCGGGGCCCTCTGGACTCTCCCGAAAATCCGGCTTTGTGGGGATGTTTACTTGCATACGTACTGTTACGGATGACGTGTACGAGATAGTGTAGCATACACGACAAACGAGATGTGATACATACCTACTAATATTTCGTCGTGGACGATATGGTTGTCCGCCCGTACTGCTAGGGTAGCTGGCCCTCATCATTTTTATTCCGTTCACGAGGGCATTTGTATACACAGCTCAATGACTGCTATAATCACTATTATCTTTGTTATCATTTCGATTATTATTACTGTTCTGTAGTATAATGGTGCCTGATTGATACCGGGAATACTAACGCATGCACGGATTTAATCAACCGAACACATTGAGTAAACCACTCAGAATCTCGAAAACGTCCACAAACGGCGCGGAACGGTGCGTAGAATTAATTTTTAATCGAAACTACCATGTCGCGCAGACCCTACGCGATGTGTACATGCCTGGTTACGGATTAAAAGCGTAAGTTACGCCGTGGCTAAACCACTCGAAGTCTGTGTACAGATCAAAACCTTGAGGCCCCTTATCGTTATACATTTTTGAACTATTATCCTATTGAAACCCTATAATATCAGTACGAGGTCCGGGGCCTGTGTACGACGTACACTTTGCACACCCGGTTCTTACGGCACTGGTCGTACGGATGCACGTGCACAGGTGAACCCTAATTCTGCGTTTCTGCGGAGGGCGTGCAAGGTGCAGCGAACACGTTTCATCAACGCCATCGTACAATAAAATAGTATGTGTACACGCCAAACCGTGATTGTTCAACGCCGCGTACCCCGTCAACGTTTTATTTTCACGCGGAGACCTGCGTACAGGCCGTGAAATGGAACAGAAACGGTGGGAAAATGTGTAAGCGTTCAAGAACTCACGTAATGCTGTCGCGAAGATCGAAATTTCCGACTGAAAACTCGCCTTAAGGACAACCGCGGTGTTTATCATAAAATATAATTAGTAAAAAAGTATGTTTTTCGTCTTTAAATAAATAAGCCGATAGCCTATAATCGGCGTTGGTAAAATATTTCTTCGAATCTGTTAAAAAAAACACCGAATGAATTGTTTGGATGCAAAAAACATAAATAAATAACGTACTAATAAGCCATTCATCGAGTTATATAATTTTGACTTAAAGGATACTGTTGACCGTTTATTTTTTGTGTTGCCTAAACATTTAGGTCAATACAATACAACCAATTTGAACTTAAATTAAATATAAATGAAATCGAATTACACGAAAAAGTATATATGTATTATACGTATATCAACATGTCAAAACAATTCCCCTCCATTTCTGCGTCTATCTACGCAGTATAAATATCAATATTTCGGTAGTTTTCTTTTATGCGTTTCCTTTAAAAATATACGAACAATAAAACCGGCGGGGGAATACTTACGGTGCCGCGGATATTCAATTATTTAAAGAACAATTTCATGGGTACGGAAAAATACTCTCGGCGTTGAACGGAGTACGGTGAAGTGAATAAAGCAACAAAGTTTACGTTTCTCAATCGTTCGAAGGAGATTTTTAGGGTGGAAAGGCCTACACACACTCGCTGCAGACCTCGGGGACAGGTGAATTTATTGCGGGGGCGGTGTACGAGGGAATATTGCATTAATGGAAAAATGAAACTTTTATAAACATTCAGCTATCGTGTGGGCGGAAGACATGTTAGAGCTCGGAACATATTTTTCACCACTTAATATTCATCAAACCGTGCACCACACGAGTAGTGTATATTGTGTACGCGTAGTACGTACACGCCTTAAACGTCGCGGGGACAATATGCAAAAATATCTCGCGGTTCGACAGAAATAAGGAGGAATAGTGAGAGGGACTTATACGTATACACAACAGAAACATAAATTACAATTGCTGCCAAGAATGTACCCCTAACAAGATCGGCTGGGGGATGGTTAGGGGTGAATGGAGGAGGAAGAGAGAAATAAATATACATTGTATGTATATATTATGTACTGCTGAAGTCAAACTCGTCGGACGTAGTATATATTGCAGCGAGTATAGGAGTGTTCCCTGGGGCCGTGGACGGTCGACTGTTTCCGGACAGTGTATAGAGTTGTGATGCAGCAGTGGTAATAAAATCCTTTCTATGATGTTTTTTGCCGTTCTGATAATATAGTCGCTGCAAAGACCAAGTGGTTTCGAAACAAAACAATAAAACATATACAAAGCGTTCTCGCTATTCCGCGTAAAACTTTTAAATCCGAAACTATACATATACTGCATAGACGCGTATATATTATACAAATACGGTCGAAAGAATGTTGGCAAATTTCGACCACAAAATATTTGAGACCATAATTTCGGAAGATAGGCGGACAGGTGAAGGGCCGTGTGGGGTGTACCAAGAGACCGGGAAAGTGAATTATTTCTATGCTAGATCGCAGTATCGTTAATGATGCGGTTGTAAATAATGTCATAATAAGTCATACTATTAAAGTATAAGCCAGGTCGAGTTTACAAAATTATTCTATAATTAATTGCGTGCCTCGATAAAATTCTTAAGGCCAATTCATTGAACGGAAGTTAGTTGCGCTGACTTGGTGCAGCAACGTTGAAAACCTACAAAAGTTTATGAAGTAGATTTGATTATACAGTTAAATAACTTAAAAATGCACAAACGTTCATCGTTTAAACTTTTTCGCCAATAAGAATAAATTATGTTTCAGCTTACATTATTTGTTCGTTATAAGCGTATAGTACTCACATTTAATGAGAATATGCAATATGATACGCATATTATTCCGTAGTTCGTTTCAGTCGAGCTGGTTGAAACTGCCGACCACATGCGCGCTATGAATTATTTTTCATTTTTTTCGCATATATCTTGTAATAGATTGTTTTCGATTAAAATCATAACGGTGATACGAGGTTGACGGAAAACTTTTTATCGTTTACGAATGTCACGTCTCGCGAGCGAACAATTACAATATTGTCACGCTATCCGTTCAAAATTGAAACTCTAATACGTGATACGAAACTTATACTGCACACAGGCGGTGTACATACGGTAAGTTCGGTGCATGTTGAATCGTACACTACTTCGTGAGCTTCATAAACTATATAATATATTATATTAACATATAGTACATTAATTGCACGAGTATTTATAGATCCGTAATTGATTGAAGTATAAGACTGAACGAAGTTAGTTTTGATAATACTCGTATTATTAATATCGTTGTGTAATATATTATACGAACGGATTCAAGAACGTTAACAATATAGATAAAAAAAAATAAAATAAAAAATAATATTCGACTCCGATAGACGAGTCGAAAATCCATATCGAATATAACGTGAGTCTTCATCATTAAATAATGGTATTGAATAACTAAGTTTCGTTTTTTTTTTACAGCGTTTAACAGTTTTTTTGTTGTAGAAAAAAATGGTTTATTTCTCAAAATGTTATACAATGTTTATCAATTTTCGGATCGGATTTTCTGAATTTTCATCTAAAAGAAAATGCAAAAGAAAATAATTAATTGACACGCATTTAAGCTAAAAGTTACGACTGTATATGAGATATATATATATGTACTTATTATACGTATTTGAAATGGAAATAACTTAGTGAATGTGAAAGTGGATTATTTTACATCGTTATTTAAGATGGTTCTTGCTAGGGCAAAATGTCAAAATGTAATAATCGGGATTTCACTTTAAATGTAAATTAACATTTTATCAAATTATAAACGTATAATTCGTGTAAAAAACGAATAGTGATATAATATAATAATAATAATATACATATAAATAAATATACTCGTACAGTGTAACAGGTAAAAACGAATTTTGTTGGACGATTTTTTTAAACGAACAATTTGCCAAAAACTGACATTTGCAAATAAAACAAATGACCGTAATGATTTTGTGTATCCCGGTGGTTATATGCGCTTGCTAACACAGAATTGTTAGCTCGTTGAATAAAAATATATTTATTTTACTTGTGTGGTTCAAATGAGTGTAAATAAAAGAACAAAATAAAATTGTTGCCGAATATAATATAGTCAACCTTCCCCTCTATTCACTGTATTGTTATTATTATTATAACTATTATTATTATTTTTATTACTACCCCCTATTTGCCGAACTGTGTCGAAAATAATAGTTGGCTTTCGTTTAATGGCGTCTCGCCAAATTCCAATCGTTCCGTGATGTCTGCTGTATGCGTGAGCGCGCGTATAGTTGTGTTTGTGTACGTGTGGGTGCATATGGACACATACAGCACTTCAACCAGAACTATGGTCGGGTTCTCGATGATAATAACCCTCGAACAGAGATGATCACGTGCTCGGCGTCAATTAAACGGCAAACGGTCGTGATCTTGAACATTAGAAGTGCTTATGAACCGTACCTAACGCATGACTATTGTTCGTATCGTTTATTAAAAATCGGCAAAGCAAACCGATTGAAATAAATTTCTCGCAATAATAATATTATGCTCGCCATACGACTGGTGACACTATCTCCGTACAGCGAAACGATCATAATTATTATAAATGACTCCGCGTGCGGCGGCGTGCACATACGCTATCAATTTGATTTCTACAATTCCGGTGTAGATATTGCGACGGGACGAATCATTTATCACTCTTATTTTTTGTTATCTATTTTATTTTATTTTATTTTTTTATTATTGACATTATACAGTGGTGGCCGATACTTTTGTTCGTGATATCCTAAGTGAGTTTCACGTTCCATACATGCCACCCAGATGTATCAGACCACCGAACGTGTTCAATTACAGGTCCTGAACCGAAACGTTTAGATAAAATGACTACTGTTTAATATAATAAATAATTTTCGCTGTCCTAGTATTTTTGAATAACTATAACATGTGTAGTACAGGAAAGGACACGCAACACTATATCAATCACAGTAAAATAATTCATACCATACACTCAGTTCGTTACGTCTTGTAGTCATAAAGATTTTGATTTATTTCAAATG
The DNA here is from genome assembly GCA_034509805.1 of Sipha maydis. Taxonomy (NCBI): domain Eukaryota; kingdom Metazoa; phylum Arthropoda; class Insecta; order Hemiptera; family Aphididae; genus Sipha; species Sipha maydis. Next base: position 142,015 of record JASXSY010000420.1, read on the forward strand.
CACATATTTTAGTGTGATATAATACGAATCAATATGAAAAAAAAAAAACAAAAATATCCAACATTGGATAACAACAGTACCCATTAGAGAAAAAAATAAATCTACCGTACGTATTTGTGGAAATAAAAAAAAGATAATTCAACGCTATTGCGCTTTTTTATACTAATGCTAATACTATTTATCATTTGCAACGTTAAACTAATGTATTGGTTCAATGTATACGTGGAAGCACGTTTATAATATTTAGATAGTTATTGATCTTCCATTTGTATGAAATATACAGCTTTCGAAGTATAGCACGAGCGTGAGATTCCGAATTCCTCGAAACTAATTCCAAATATTTCGGAAACGCAACGTCATCATGACATTATTTTTTTCTGAAAATGATTTACTTATAAACACGGGATAATTTTGGTCTAATATATTGTACGGTGCTTTATGGTAGGTCTACGAATACGCCTGACTTCTTTTTATTGTATTGATATTTTATTTTATTGAATTAATTAATTAACTTACTTATTTAATTATTTTTTGAACTCGAATGTAACGCGTACAAAGTGTGAGGTGGAAATTCACGAGATTCATCTCCGTTCTATTTGTTAAGAAATGAACCATCTCCTCGTCCGTACGCTGTTCATGGTATCAATGTTTTTCAATGTTTTTAGTACAGCGACGTATCGTTAAAATATTTCATACTTTGTAACACGCCGTAAGAAATAAAGTAAAGGTCGAACAAAAATCTTATTTAATATAATCTCTACTTGTATATTAATATTTTATTTTGATAAGAAATCAAAATCAGAATTCTTAAATTCATAAGTGTTGACCGATATATCTTAATTAGTTTTATTATATCAAACATCAATTCTATATTTTGTGTTATTCAATACATCTTACGACACATTTAGATTTATCCTACGACACATCGGTGTGTAGCGACGTAGCGGTTGATAAACACACCGGTGCATAATGTAGTCGTTGAAATCGATTCGAACGGCAATGGTGACGGTAGTGTTTGTTTGAAAATTTTCATGTTCTCCTAATGAGGAAACATACATGTTTGAATCAAAGATATGATATACGAGACGCGTGTCGTTTAGTTTTAAGCACACTGCTAAAAACGAAAACGCAGGGCCCGAGTGGAGTGTGTGTACGGAGGTCCTCCACAGCGGAAAACTCGAAACGATATAATCAAATACGTACTCGGGTTAGTGCAAGTGCTCGGTGTGCAACCCGTACCGTACGGCGGTGCGTGCGTTCCACTCGTTTAACTGTAAAACCTGTACACAAGTACTACAGTAATAACAATAATCGTAAATATGTATAAATATAATGCAAACAATACGAAAAAAAAAAAAAACACACGGTGATTGCTTCTATCGATAAACGGCGTGAGGAGGGGGGTAAATTTTTACTTTTATTTGATTTTTTGTTGTTTTTTTTCTCGTTTTCGTCGCGTACAAGGGTGGTTCGTACGCGGTGCGGTTCGTCGTGCAATCGTACAGTGTATGATATGACGTGCGTGTGTTCGGTACGTGTGTGCAGCTGTTAGCGAGGGGGTCGCGAACCGGAGAACGGGGCCGGAGCGGAGGACGGAGCGTCGGGTCAGGACCGCGAGGGGTTGGGGATAAAAATGAAAAGGGAAAACGTTTCGTGGAGGCAGGGCACGCCGCGGTCGGTGTCCGCGGGGAATAAACGACGTGATCGTCGGTACGCGCGCTGCTGTAGTGGTGTGGAGCGCGTGCGCGCGCGCGGTTACCGCCGCCGTCACGGCAGCAGTCGTAAACGAGCGTGTACCGCCCGGCACGGTCAGTCCGCGTTCGCGCACCGCAACGAGCAGTCGTCCGCCGTGCCAGCATGTACAAGGCGCTGCCGTCACCGCCGCAGCAGCTGCCGCCGCCGCCGCCGAGACCGTTGATCGCCGTTACCGTCAGAATATCGCCCGCGCTCTGACACGACGCGCCCGAACGAGAACTTTCGCGCACCGTTCCGTACCGTTATCCTCGCGCGCCGTTCGCGACCGTGTTTCCCTGATCTCGCGTCGGACATTTATTTTTTATTTCTTTCAACCGCACCGTCGCCACACCACCGTCCCGTCGTCGGACGCATAAGAACCGATTCACCGCCGCGGTTGCTCGCGTGCCCCGCGCAGATGCGCGCCGCCCGTCAGTGACCGCCCGCCAGTATGTGTGTGTTCTTCGCGATACTCATACTGATCCCCGTATGGCATTCCGTGTGCGGCCAACAGCACCCGTTGTACGGTAACGGCAACAACGGTTCGTCGTCGTCGTCGTCCGCCGCCGGGCCACCGCCGCCGTTCAGCTACGACGCGCCGGACGACTGCGTGTGGACGGTACGCGGCGACGACGGCGACGAGGTGATGTTGGCGTGCACGTTGCGCACCATCAACAGCGAGATGGACACGACCAACTTCTCGGCCATACCGTCCGAGCACACCGTGTCGCTGCTCATATCGTGCGACCCCACCGTGACCGCGCGCAGCTCCATGCAGAACCAGAGCTTCGCGCACCTGTCCCGGCTCCGCGAGCTCGAGCTGGACTCGTGCAAGCTGGCCGTGTGGCCCGCGGCCACGCTCACCGGGCTGCACGACCTGCGCAACCTGACCGTGCGCACCGGCCTCTCCGAGTGGCCGGACGACGCGGACATGACGCTGGAGATCGCGGCCGGCAGCTTCGCGCACGCCGGCCGCCTAGAGCGGCTCGACCTGAGCACCAACAACCTGGCCGCGGTGCCCGTCAACACGTTCTGCCAGCTGCCCAACCTGGTCCATCTGAACCTCAGCCGGAACCGCGTGCACGACGTGGCCGACTTGGGCTTCAAGGAGCGCGCGCCGCCGCCGCCACCGCCGCCGCAGCCGTTGATCGCCAGCCACGACGATGACGTGTACGACACCGACCCGTACCAGCGGCGCTCGGCCACCGCCGCGGGTCCGTGTCCGTTGGACGTGCAGACCGTGGACGTGTCGTGGAACCGCATCGGCCACGTGCCGACCAATGGCTTCGGCTCTTTGCGGCGGCTAGCCGAGCTCAGGATGGCTGGCAACGAGATCACCGTGGTCAACGATCGGCCGCTCGCAGGGCTCGCCAGCCTCGAGGTGCTCGACATGTCGTGCAACCGCATCGTGTCGCTGCCCATGGACATGTTCAAGGACGTGGCCGACACCATCAAGCAGATCTACCTGCAAAACAACTCGATCGGCGCGCTCACGCCCGCGCTCTTCGTCAACCTTTACCAGCTGACCACGTTGGACCTGTCCTGCAACCAGCTGACCAGCGACTGGATAGACGCGTCCACGTTCACCGGACTCATCCGACTGGTCACGTTGAACCTGTCCAACAACAGGATAACCAAACTGGACCCTACCATATTTCACGACTTGTACACGCTGCAGATATTGAACCTGGGCGGCAATCTGATCGACTCGGTGCCGAACGACGCGTTCATACCGCTCCGGAACCTCGACACTTTGGTTTTGTCCAACAACCGGATCGTCGAGATCAGCCCGCTGGCGCTCAACGGGCTATATGCGCTCACGTTGCTCTCGTTGGACGGCAACAGGCTAGCGGACGTGCACGAGGATTGCTTTAAGAACTGCACCACGTTGCAGGACCTGAACCTGAGCGGCAACGTGCTCAGGTCCGTGCCAGCCGCGCTCCGAGAGATGAGACTGCTAAAGACCGTGGACCTGGGTGAGAACCGGATCGACTCGATCGACCCGGACTCGTTCTACGGCATGACCAACCTGTACGGGCTTAGGCTGATCGGCAACCGACTGCGTAACCTCACGTCGCACTTGTTCGAAAACCTCGTCTCGCTGCAGATATTGAACGTCGCGCACAACCAAATCGACTACGTGGCCGCGGACGCGTTCCACAACATGACGACCATACAAGCGATCCGGCTGGACGGAAATCGGCTGTCGTCGATGGACCAGCTGTTCCGGAACGTGACGAGCTTGCTGTGGCTGAACGTGTCGAGCAACGTGCTCAACGACTTCGACTACGGCATGTTGCCGGAGCAGCTCGAGTGGCTGGACGTGCACAAGAACTACCTGACGGAGCTGTCGAACAGAAACGGCGCGACGGTGCGCATCCGCACGCTGGACGTGCGGTACAACTTCCTGACGTACATCAGCCCGTCGTCGGTGCCGGACAGCGTGGAGATCCTGCTGATGAACGACAACCAGATCATGACGGTGGAGACGGGCACGTTCCTGGCCAAAGCGAACGTGACGCGGGTGGACATGTACGCGAACCAGATCGGGCAGCTGGACGTGAACGCGCTGCGGCTGGCGCCCGTGCCGCCGGACCGGCCGCTGCCCGAGTTCTACATCGGCGGCAACCCGTTCCAGTGCGACTGCAAGATGGAGTGGCTGCAACGCGTCCACCTGCTGGAGGGACTGCGCCAGTACCCACGCGTCATGGACATGGCGTCGATCTACTGCAAGCTGCTGTACAACCGCGAGAACCGGTACGTGCCGCTGGCCGACATCGAGCCCGCGCAGTTCGTGTGCACGTACAAGACGCACTGTTTCGCGGTGTGCCAGTGCTGCGAGTTCGACGCGTGCGACTGCGAGATGACGTGCCCGGTGAACTGCACGTGCTACCACGACCAGCCGTGGTCGTCCAACATCGTGGACTGTTACTCGTCCAACTACACGCAGCTGCCGGCCAAGATCCCGATGGACGCGACCGAGGTGTACCTGGACGGCAATCTTTTCTCGCACCTGTCCAGCCACGCGCTGCTCGGCCGCAAGAACCTGCGCATACTGTTCGCCAACCACTCGGGCATACAGTCCGTGCGCAACGACACGTTCACCGGGCTCAAGCGGCTGGCCGTGCTCCATCTGGAGCACAACGCGATCGAGCGGTTCGACGGGTCCGAGTTCAACACGGTGGAGAACCTGCGCGAGCTGTACCTGCAGCACAACCTCATCGGCCACCTGAACAACATGACGTTCGAGCAGCTGCGCGGACTGCGCGTGCTGCGGCTCGACCACAACCGGCTGCGCGACTACGACGTGTGGATACTGTCGGCCAACGCGCGGCTCACCGACCTCCGGCTGGCCGACAACCCGTGGTCGTGCGAGTGCGAGTTCGTCCAGTCGTTCCGCCGCTTCATGGTGATGGCCGCGGTGGCCGCGGACGCCGGCCACGGGCCGCGCGTCACCGACTCCGCGGCGGTCGCGTGCCGCGCGGACGGCGGCGCGCGGGACGTGAGCATCCGCGACCAGAACGCGACCGAGTGCCGTTCGTTTTTCGGCTCGATCGTCGAGAACCGCATCGTCCGGCACGTGCTGCCCACCGCCCTGACCGCCGTGTGCGTCATCCTGGCCCTGGTGCTCGTCCTGTACCTGGCCGTCGTGTACCGGCAGGAGTGCCGCGCCTGGGTGTACCACAAGTGCGGCTTTCGCATATGCCACAAGACCGTGCCGTTCGAGGACGACCGCATGTTCGACGCGTACGTCACGTACAGCCTCAAGGACGACGGGTTCGTGGCCCAGATGCTCGCGCCCGGACTCGAGCAGGGCAACCCTCGGTACCGGGTGGGCTTGCACTACCGCGACTTCAACGTCAGCTCGTTCGTGGCCGACACCATCGTCGAAGCCATCGAGTCGTCCAAGCGCACCATTCTCGTTGTGTCCAAGAACTTTGTCGAGTCCGAGTGGTGCCGGTTCGAGTTCAAGTCCGCGCTGCACGAGGGCCTCAAGGACAAGCACGGGCGCCTGATCGTCGTCGCCCTCGGCGAGATACAGCCCAAGGACGTCGACCCGGAGCTCAGGTCGTACATGAAGAACGCGGTGCACGTCAACTGGGGCGACCGCATGTTCTGGGAGAAGCTCAAGTTCGCCATGCCGGACGTGACCAAGTGCCAGAGCCTGATGTCCCGGTCCCGGAACGGCGTCAACATATACGCCACGCCGCTGAGAACGTCCTCCTACTCGTTCGCCAACCAGCCGCCCAGGACCACGGACGCCGCCACCGCCGTTTCGGTGCAGTCCAGCAAGTATTACCTGTCCCCGGCCTATGTGGATTCTTCGCAGCACCTTTGGGCGTAATCCGCCGCCAGGTAACGATCGTTTTCTGTCACTTAACGTCAACGCATTCCACTGCGATCTACTCGTCGGTTGAACCGTACGGTAGATCAGCAGCAGTCGTATTGAAAGTCCTCCTTCTTTCCAGACCGAATAGAATATCGTAACGTACGTTATGCGGCCGTAACGGATCGAAACACGACATAATTATTACGGATCGCTTATTATGTGTAACATTACGTTCCTCTTTGGAAAAAAAAATATATGTTTATACATATATAATGTAAATTATAATATTTTTATTATACGAGGTGCGTGATATTGTGTGTAGATCTTTTGAAAAAAAAAAAATAACCTAATAACAAATACGCGGGATTATCACCTCAGGAACGATCCTTAACACGCGGTACAGCGGTAAACATGTTTTGTGTAACCGAATCTCATTAAGTGTATCGTTCTTTGCCAGAGGTCCAATCTTATATTAGACGTGCATTACAGCCAGTTGACAGAATAGATAATCATCGTGGAGTATAATAATTTTCTTAATGCGAGCCGAATCATTTTTTCTTTCCCCTCGCACTCTGATATGTTAAACCGAGTATTAATAATTCTCTGTGTGTGTATTATACACATTGTATATACTATACTTGTATGAAATAAAAATGATTTTATGAATGGCGTATCAAAGACAATTTAATAACATACATAAAACTACTTGAGGCGTGACGGTAAAATTTATTTAAAACAAGTCGAGAGATTTCTCTCATCTGTCGCACATCATGTACTATATTTTACTACAACGGTCCACGTGAGTCAGGATTAGTCCGTTACGTATTATTTCGGACTTGTCATTTCCACAATAACGTGGATAATTAATCCATGACACAGACGAAAGTAAGATTATTGTAATACAAAACATTCACCAAAGTTATTAATAATAAACTCATCAACACCGGCATAAATAGGCCGGACAGCTTTGCCAGTCAATTGTATAATACCATTATAATAATATATTGACGTTTAAATGGACGTACACAATATATAAAAACACACAGCTACGAATTAAATTAGTATCTTTTATCGTCTGGTAATGCTTTTATGAAATTCTTTTTAGAAAAAAAAACACATTTATAAATATATTTATATATGTATGTATATAATTTTTGTTAATTTGCATTTACCACTCTAAAAGGTCCTTTACCATTTGACACCCTCCGGCAAACCGTTTATCTACCTCTGTGCGGAAAAAAAGAACCTTTTATGAATTTTTTTTTTTTTTTCATTACACTTTAAATATACTTTTACGTGTGAATAGATGTTAATTTCAGCCGTTCTGGGCCTCTTGACATTGTCGTTTGTTTTTTTTTTTTTTATCCTTGTCGTCAAAAGACGTCAAAATAACATTTAAATCGATTTTCAGCCCGTAAAAAAATACACGCATTCTTATAATCCGTCTAAAACGAAGGAATACAAATTATTTTTTAATTTGAAACTTGTAAACCAGTTGTAAAGGTTAAAAATAACTATGAATCTCGAACACAAAACAACGTCTGGCTGGCCAGAATAACTAGTTTGTTTTCGCCTCGGGAGACCTGCATTTAGAATAAAAACTGTAAAATACAAAACGCCACGGAATCCCATTATTTCTGATCATTTATTTTTTCTACTTCATTAAATTTTGTGAACTACATGCGTCCTTACATACTGTCGTTACCGTTTTTTTCTCTTTCATATAAAGATTTCATTGGCTCGTGTTCGAAGCGTGTACGTCCATGCACAGTTTTTTGTCGTTTCATTTTTTACTTTATAAACGGCGCTTAAATACATATATACTATTTAATATTATATAATACCGTCGTTATTGTTGTATATTTTTTACCTCCAAAATTAAAATGTACCCTCAGTTTTTGGCGTCTTTTCGCCCTAATACGTAACATCTGCTCGGCAGCAATGCTGTTTCCCATCTGCCCCGTCGTGTATTCATATTCACCCCACTCGATGAGTGTGTGAGTAGGAATGTGTGTATGTGTGTGTGTGTTTGTGAGTGTGTATGTATGTATGTACTGAGAAATTCAATCTCGACACCTTAGCCCATTCGATAATTAACCCTCTGATATTACAAACTGCACGAGGGGACGGTGCAGACTTGTGCGCGTTACACGGTATATAGTTTCAGCAAACACATAAAGTTAGTTTCGAAAATAATCTCTAAGTCACTATAATTCTAAACTGCAACATGGTGCCGATAAACATTTTTCTCGTACCGAACACGGTTATAAGAGTTGCAATTTGTATGATTGCGGTGGGTATATAGTTTATTTATTTATTTTTTCAAACGTTATATTTTTTTATTTCATACAAATTGTGTAGGTACATGGGTATAGTTCAAATACCGTAAGGATACAAATAACATTTTCGACAAACCAATATTGTTTGATTTCGTCCTGGACTTGTGTTTGATTAATGAGTTGTCTGCGCACAGTTCTCGAAAATTATAACATATTGGTAGTATTACAAATATATTACATTTTTTTCAAACGCAAAATAAGTTTTATTATTTTTCCTGAACAGAAAAAGTTCAATTAATAATCCTATGCAAATTATGATTGAGTCGTAAATAAAATATACACATATTTTTAATAGAATTACGGAACTAATTTGGGGAGTTTCAACAAAAGTTTTTAATATTTAAAATAAATGTTTACGTTTCATTAATTTTCATTCTTACAAAATATATTTCTAGCTTAATATTATGCGTTTTATGAACTTAACAATATGTTATTTAATTTTATCGTTTTGAAATGAAACGAGATTTTTCTAAAAAAAAAAAAAAAAAATAATAAATAAATTACCAAAATACACTATTCCAATACTACGGTGTACCTAATAAAAACTTTATATCTTATTATGACGTATGTAAATTAGAGTGAAAAAAAAGATAGTGAAACAGTGGGGTTAAAACACAATATTTTTTTCACGAAT
>JASXSY010000421.1:0-55896 GCA_034509805.1 Sipha maydis
ATCATTTTTACGCGAGTGTAAACAAAAACAATACTCCCGTAAAAACATCGCGCAAATTTTTCGTTTTCAATCGAATTTTTTTTTACTCTCAGCCGACGTACCGTATAACAACACCGTAAGCACAGGCAACCGTTTACGCGACAGTTCAACGCCCACATTTGAAATTTTTATTAATTAAAAATACATTATGTCGGGAAAAACGTTGGAACAGTTGACGGCAGCGGAGCTACGTTGCGAGTGTACGGCCCGCAGATTAAGTATATCCGGTTCTAAGTCGGATGTTATTATTAGGCTAGAGGATAATATTCGGGAGAACGGACAGAATCCCACGAGCATACGGTTCTGTCCAGTGCATCCGTAAATCACCATATTGACGGACGGTACGGGAGAACAGCCGTACGCTACCTCGTCACGTATAGACGCGGAAGCTACCTGGGTAAACAGGTATCCGAGAGTAATACTGCCAGCCCTAGTGTAAGGCAGTCGCTCCCGGGTGGCAGACCAGTACACAGCGGGCTCTAGAGGTCTGTACAACAGGGGAAACCTGTTAAAAAAATAAGCGCCGATATTTTTAGGACCGCAGCGGACCAGTTGAGTATGTTAAAACATACGCTGCCAGAATCGAATGACACATCGTCGTTCGAGGCATGTTTGTCGGCACTTGAAGCGAGCATGACGCGTTTCTTTGCAGAAGCGCGTAGTGTAACTGCACAACAGCCACACACTCATATGGTCTCGCGTTCCCCAGTACATCCGCCACCCGCACGCGTAGATACTCGTCCACACGAGAACTACCAGTCGGGTAGGTCTTACGCGTATAATGAGGGCGGTGCGCAACCGAGCACCAGCCATATCCCCGCAGCGAACGACCGACCGTTTTTCGCATGCGACACACGCGTAGACAATTCGGGTAACTACACACCATACGATGCACAGCATCAGGAAAGATCGGTATTAATTCCGTACGACGATTTGCGCACAGCAAGGTCCTCATTACCCGAGTTTTCAGGAACAAGGGCCGAAGACCCCGTCAGGTTTATGAACAATACCGAGTCGATCTTGGTGCAGGCACGTATACACCCATCCGGTTGGTGTAGGGCGGTCGAGCCGCAGTTAAAAGGAATGGCAGGTAAATGGTGTACATCTATCAAAATACTTGACCTATCCTGGGAAGAATTTAGGGTGGAATTTTTAGAAAATTTTAACAACTCCGAAATTCAATCCCAATTGCGCGCCGACATTGTGTCAATACGTCAAACGCCCGAACAATCGTTAACGGATTTCGTGCTGATTAAAAATCAGTTAGCGCGCCGCGTAAATACTGGCCTATCCGAACCAGAATTGGTAGGTATTATCGCCGGGTTAACGCGCGACACGTTCCGTACGCACATTCGTTTACATCGGCCATTAACGTTCAGCGAGCTTCGACGCATTGCAGGCGTTTTGGACCCAGTAACGACTGGCACAATTCCAGCCACTAAACAGTAGTTCCCCAAACCGAAGGTCGCGCCGAGCACCCCAAAGCGGGCCCCCCCGGTCAAAAAGAAAGTTTTTGATAATGCGACTGTACGTCTAAAACCGGGACCGTGCAAATTCTGTGGGGAACTCCATTGGCACAACAAGTGTCCACATAGGCCGACCTCATCGGGAAACGGAGGGGGAGTCGATGGGGTCTAGTCCCCCCCCCTCGACTCATCACTCCCCCCCCCAGACATCTTCACTAAATTTCGGTAGTAATCACGGAAATAAATTACGCGGTACACACGCACGTACAACAGCCAGCTATGAAAATTTTTTCCGTCGCAGAACAAATCGACACCCGTTCACAGATCCAGAACCTACACCACCCCATCATCGAACATACTCACCTCACGGGTGACACGTGTGTTCAACAACCGGCTCATGGGGCAGCCACAGGTGTAGGGACGAAGGCAACAGAGGTACGGGTGTGCACCTACACAGGTGACGGGGGCGTTAGCACACACACTGCGCACAACCCCGCAGTAGGTCAGTCTGCGCGCATTAAGCAAACGGTGAGCACAGAGGCAACCGATAGGAACAGTATGGTTATGGCGGTAAACACCGTAGACCAGTTTCCGTCGCGGTTCAGAACCAGTTGTCCCGCTCTACCGAGTGCAATACGACTAATAATAGTAAACGAACACGCCCGGAAAAAATTCCGACCCCTGCGGTCGAACTCGAATTTCCATCAGGCTTCGTAACAGCTCTATTAGATTCGCAAGCGCAAAGATCTTACGTAAATCCGACGATAGCCCGTAAATACGGCAAATCAACCCCTCACGGACTATCGAACATCGTCCGGATGGCGGACGGTCACACTGCGACCACCAGTGGTACCTCCACATTCGAAGCTAAGATAGGAGCACTCGACATCACATTCGAAGCAACTATCTTAGATAACTTGTATTGCGACGCGTTACTCGGACACGACTTTCTTGTCAACAATGAAGTCTCTTGGGATTACGCCGCGTGTACAATTCACATGGGTAGGCAAATTCGTACGTCGACATGTTGAAAAGGGAAAGCACAAATATCCACCACTAGTCCCGACCTAACACAATTAGAATTTGGGGACGATTCCGAAACTCGCGAGAAACTCATCAATGTATTAAATAAATACGCGGTAGTTTTCAGTGAAAAAGTAGGACATACCAAATTAATTGAACACGAGATTTTGCTTAAAGACCCATCACCTATCGCGCTTAAACCATACCCATATCCGCAACAGAACCAACTGCTATCGATGAAATGGTACGCGATATGGAACTCCAGGGGCTCGTTGAACCTAGCACCTCACCGTGGGCCGCACCAGTAGTATTGGCTAAGAAGAAGGATGGTTCCTTCCGACTCTGTGTCGACTACAGGTGGCTCAACGACGTAACCGAATCCGACGCGTATCCTATGCCAGATTTAAATAAAATGATTAGGCAAATGCGGGGCGCAAAAATTTTCAGTGTTTTTGATTTACGAAGTGGTTACTGGCAAGTACCACTGCATGAAAATTCACGAAAATACACGGCTTTCCGGACGCGTTAGGGGTCTTTTTCAATTCCGAGTCCTTCCTTTCGGTCTGAAAAATAGTCCAATGACTTTCGTGAGATATTTCAATTTTGTCCATTTAATTTATAAACTGAAAAAAAAAATTAAAAATGATGAAAAAAAATTATATGCAATAATTTCAATCTTTTATTTGATATTTCAATTTTATCCATTTAATTGATAAACTGAAAAAAAAAATTAAAAATGATGAAAAAAAATTATATTCAATAATTTCAATATTTAATTGATACATCATTTAAACCATTAAATTGATAAATTGAAAAAAAAATTGAATATAAAAAAAAATTTTAATTTTATGAAAAAAAAATTATATTCAATAATTTCAATATTTTATTTGAAATATTATTTTAATCCATTAAATTGATAAATTGAAAAAAAAAAAATAAAATTGATGAAAAAAAATTATATGCAATAATTTCAATATTTTATTTGATATTTCAATTTTATCCATTAAATTGATAAATTGAAAAATAATTGAATTTTATGAAAAAAAAATTATATTCAATAATTTCAATATTTTATTTGAAATATTATTTTAATCCATTTAATTGATAAATTGAAAAAAAAAATTAAATTTGAAAAAAAAAATTTATATTCAATAATTTAATTTTTTTATTTGAAATATTATTTTAATCCATTAAATTAATAAATTGAAAAAAAAAAATTTATATTTAATAATTTCATTTTTTTATTTGATACTTCATTTTGATCCTATAAATTGATAAATTGAAAATAAAATTGAATTTGATGAAAAAAAATATATTCAATAATTTCAATATTTTATTTGAAATATTATTTTAATCCATTAAATTGATAAATTGAAAAATAAATTGAATTTTATGAAAAAAATTATATTCAATAATTTCAATATTTTATTTGAAATATTATTTTAATCCATTAAATTGATAAATTGAAAAAAAATTGAATTTGATGAAAAAAAAATTATTTTCAATAATTTCAATATTTTATTTGATATTTCAATTTAATCCATTTAATTGATAAATTGAAAAAAAAGTGAATATACAAAAAAATTTAAAATTTATGAAAAAAAAATTATATTCAATAATTTCAATATTTTATTTGATATTTCAATTTAATCCATTAAATTGATAAATTGAAAAATAATTGAATTTTATGAAAAAAAATTATATTCAATAATTTCAATATTTTATTTGAAATATTATTTTAATCCATTAAATTGATAAATTGAAAAAAAAAGTGAATATAAAAAAAAATTTTAAATTTATGAAAAAAAAATTATATTCAATAATTTCAATATTTTATTTGATATTTCAATTTTGTCCATTTAATTTATAAACTGAAAAAAAAATAAATTTGATGAAAAAAATTATATTCAATAATTTCAATATTTTATATGATATTTCAATTTTATCCATTTAATTGACAAATTGAAAAAAAAATTAAATTTGATGAAAAAAATGTATATAAAATAATTTCAATATATTATTTAAAATTTTAATTTAATCCATTAAATTGATAAATTGAAAAAAAAAGTGAATATAAAAAAAAATTAAAAATTTATGAAAAAAAAATTATATTCAATAATTTCAAAATTTTATTTGAAATATTAATTAAATCCATTAAATTGATAAATTGAAAAAAAAAGTGAATATAAAAAAAAATTTTAAATTTATGAAAAAAAAATTATATTCAATAATTTCAATATTTTATTTGATATTTCAATTTTGTCCATTTAATTTATAAACTGAAAAAAAAATAAATTTGATGAAAAAAATTATATTCAATAATTTCAATATTTTATATGATATTTCAATTTTATCCATTTAATTGACAAATTGAAAAAAAAATTAAAAATTTATGAAAAAAAAATTATATTCAATAATTTCAATATTTTATTTGAAATATTATTTTAATCCATTAAATTGATAAATTGAAAAAAAAAATTTATATTCAATAATTTCATTTTTTTATTTGAAATATTATTTTAATCCATTAATTTGATAAATTGAAAAAAAAAAATTTATATTCAATAATTTCATTTTTTTATTTGAAATATTATTTTAATCCATTAAATTGATAAATTGAAAAAAAAATTTATATTCAATAATTTCAATATTTTATTTGATATTCCAATTTAATCCATTTAATTGATAAATTGAAAAATAATTGAATTTTATGAAAAAAAATTATATTCAATAATTTCAATATTTTATTTGATATTTCAATTTTATCCATTTAATTGATAAATTGAAAAATAATTGAATTTTATGAAAAAAAAATTATATTCAATAATTTCAATATTTTATTTGAAATATTAATTAAATCCATTAAATTGATAAATTGAAAAAAAAGTGAATATACAAAAAAATTTAAAATTTATGAAAAAAAAATTATATTCAATAATTTCAATATTTTATTTGATATTTCAATTTAATCCATTAAATTGATAAATTGAAAAATAATTGAATTTTATGAAAAAAAATTATATTCAATAATTTCAATATTTTATTTGAAATATTATTTTAATCCATTAAATTGATAAATTGAAAAAAAAAATTTATATTCAATAATTTCATTTTTTTATTTGAAATATTATTTTAATCCATTAATTTGATAAATTGAAAAAAAAAAATTTATATTCAATAATTTCATTTTTTTATTTGAAATATTATTTTAATCCATTAAATTGATAAATTGAAAAAAAAATTTATATTCAATAATTTCAATATTTTATTTGATATTCCAATTTAATCCATTTAATTGATAAATTGAAAAATAATTGAATTTTATGAAAAAAAATTATATTCAATAATTTCAATATTTTATTTGATATTTCAATTTTATCCATTTAATTGATAAATTGAAAAATAATTGAATTTTATGAAAAAAAAATTATATTCAATAATTTCAATATTTTATTTGAAATATTAATTAAATCCATTAAATTGATAAATTGAAAAAAAAGTGAATATACAAAAAAATTTAAAATTTATGAAAAAAAAATTATATTCAATAATTTCAATATTTTATTTGATATTTCAATTTTGTCCATTTAATTTATAAACTGAAAAAAAAATAAATTTGATGAAAAAAATTATATTCAATAATTTCAATATTTTATATGATATTTCAATTTTATCCATTTAATTGACAAATTGAAAAAAAAATTAAAAATTTATGAAAAAAAAATTATATTCAATAATTTCAATATTTTATTTGAAATATTATTTTAATCCATTAAATTGATAAATTGAAAAAAAAAATTTATATTCAATAATTTCATTTTTTTATTTGAAATATTATTTTAATCCATTAATTTGATAAATTGAAAAAAAAAAATTTATATTCAATAATTTCATTTTTTTATTTGAAATATTATTTTAATCCATTAAATTGATAAATTGAAAAAAAAATTTATATTCAATAATTTCAATAATTTATTTGATATTCCAATTTAATCCATTTAATTGAAAATTGAAAAATAATTGAATTTTATGAAAAAAAATTATATTCAATAATTTCAATATTTTATTTGATATTTCAATTTAATCCATTAAATTGATAAATTGAAAAATAATTGAATTTTATGAAAAAAAATTATATTCAATAATTTCAATATTTTATTTGAAATATTATTTTAATCCATTAAATTGATAAATTTAAAAAAAAAGTGAATTTAAAAAAAAATTTTAAATTTATGAAAAAAAAATTATATTCAATAATTTCAATATTTTATTTGATATTTCAATTTTGTCCATTTAATTTATAAACTGAAAAAAAAATAAATTTGATGAAAAAAATTATATTCAATAATTTCAATATTTTATATGATATTTCAATTTTATCCATTTAATTGACAAATTGAAAAAAAAATTAAATTTGATGAAAAAAATGTATATAAAATAATTTCAATATATTATTTAAAATTTTAATTTAATCCATTAAATTGATAAACTGAAAAAAAAAGTAAATATAAAAAAAAATTAAAAATTTATGAAAAAAAAATTATATTCAATAATTTCAATATTTTATTTGAAATATTATTTTAATCCATTAAATTGATAAATTGAAAAAAAAAATTAAATTTGAAAAAAAAAATTTATAATCAATAATTTAATTTTTTTATTTGAAATATTATTTTAATCCATTAAATTGATAAATTGAAAAAAAAAGTGAATATAAAAAAAAATTAAAAATTTATGAAAAAAAAATTATATTCAATAATTTCAATATTTTATTTGAAATATTAATTAAATCCATTAAATTGATAAATTGAAAAAAAAAGTGAATATAAAAAAAAATTTTAAATTTATGAAAAAAAAATTATATTCAATAATTTCAATATTTTATTTGATATTTCAATTTTGTCCATTTAATTTATAAACTGAAAAAAAAATAAATCTGATGAAAAAAATTATATTCAATAATTTCAATATTTTATATGATATTTCAATTTTATCCATTTAATTGACAAATTGAAAAAAAAATTAAAAATTTATGAAAAAAAAATTATATTCAATAATTTCAATATTTTATTTGAAATATTATTTTAATCCATTAAATTGATAAATTGAAAAAAAAAATTAAATTTGAAAAAAAAAATTTATATTCAATAATTTCATTTTTTTATTTGATACTTCATTTTGATCCTATAAATTGATAAATTGAAAATAAAATTGAATTTGATGAAAAAAAAATTATATTCAATAATTTCAATATTTTATTTAAAATATTATTTTAATCCATTAAATTGATAAATTGAAAAAAAAAATAAAATTGATGAAAAAAAATTATATTCAATAATTTCAATATTTTATTTGAAATATTATTTTAATCCATTAAATTGATAAATTGAAAAAAAATTAAATTTGATGATAAAAATTATATTCAATAATTTCAATATTTTATATGATATTTCAATTTTATCCATTTAATTGACAAATTGAAAAAAAAATTAAATTTGATGAAAAAAATGTATATAAAATAATTTCAATATATTATTTAAAATTTTAATTTAATCCATTAAATTGATAAATTGAAAAAAAAAGTGAATATAAAAAAAAATTAAAAATTTATGAAAAAAAAATTATATTCAATAATTTCAATATTTTATTTGAAATATTATTTTAATCCATTAAACTGATAAATTGAAAAAAAAAATTAAATTTGAAAAAAAAAATTTATATTCAATAATTTCATTTTTTTATTTGATACTTCATTTTGATCCTATAAATTGATAAATTGAAAATAAAATTGAATTTGATGAAAAAAAAATTATATTCAATAATTTCAATATTTTATTTAAAATATTATTTTAATCCATTAAATTGATAAATTGAAAAAAAAAATAAAATTGATGAAAAAAAATTATATTCTATAATTTCAATATTTTATTTGAAATATTATTTTAATCCATTAAATTGATAAATTGAAAAAAAAATTAAATTTGATGATAAAAATTATATTCAATAATTTCAATATTTTATTTGATATTTCAATTTTATCCATTTAATTGACAAATTGAAAAAAAAATTATATTCAATAATTTCAATATTTTATTTGAAATATTATTTTAATCCATTAAATTCATAAATTGAAAAAAAAATTAAATTTGATGAAAAAAATTATATTCAATAATTTCAATATTTTATTTGATATTTCAATTTAATCCATTTTATTGATAAATTGAAAAAAAAAAATTAAATTTGAAAAAAAAAATTTATATTCAATAATTTAATTTTTTTATTTGAAATATTATTTTAATCCATTAAATTGATAAATTGAAAAAAAAATTTATATTCAATAATTTCATTTTTTTATTTGATACTTCATTTTGATCCTATAAATTGATGAATTGAAATAAAAATTGAATATAAAAAAAAATTTTAATTTTATGAAAAATAATTATATTCAATAATTTCAATATTTTATTTGAAATATTATTTTAATCCATTAAATTGATAAATTGAAAAAAAAAATAAAATTGATGAAAAAAAAATTATATTCAATAATTTCAATATTTTATTTGATATTTCAATTTTGTCCATTTAATTTATAAACTGAAAAAAAAATAAATTTGATGAAAAAAATTATATTCAATAATTTCAATATTTTATATGATATTTCAATTTTATCCATTTAATTGACAAATTGAAAAAAAAATTAAAAATTTATGAAAAAAAAATTATATTCAATAATTTCAATATTTTATTTGAAATATTATTTTAATCCATTAAATTGATAAATTGAAAAAAAAAATTTATATTCAATAATTTCATTTTTTTATTTGAAATATTATTTTAATCCATTAATTTGATAAATTGAAAAAAAAAAATTTATATTCAATAATTTCATTTTTTTATTTGAAATATTATTTTAATCCATTAAATTGATAAATTGAAAAAAAAATTTATATTCAATAATTTCAATAATTTATTTGATATTCCAATTTAATCCATTTAATTGAAAATTGAAAAATAATTGAATTTTATGAAAAAAAATTATATTCAATAATTTCAATATTTTATTTGATATTTCAATTTAATCCATTAAATTGATAAATTGAAAAATAATTGAATTTTATGAAAAAAAATTATATTCAATAATTTCAATATTTTATTTGAAATATTATTTTAATCCATTAAATTGATAAATTGAAAAAAAAAAAATAAAATTGATGAAAAAAAATTATATGCAATAATTTCAATATTTTATTTGATATTTCAATTTTATCCATTAAATTGATAAATTGAAAAATAATTGAATTTTATGAAAAAAAAATTATATTCAATAATTTCAATATTTTATTTGAAATATTATTTTAATCCATTTAATTGATAAATTGAAAAAAAAAATTAAATTTGAAAAAAAAAATTTATATTCAATAATTTAATTTTTTTATTTGAAATATTATTTTAATCCATTAAATTAATAAATTGAAAAAAAAAAATTTATATTTAATAATTTCATTTTTTTATTTGATACTTCATTTTGATCCTATAAATTGATAAATTGAAAATAAAATTGAATTTGATGAAAAAAAATATATTCAATAATTTCAATATTTTATTTGAAATATTATTTTAATCCATTAAATTGATAAATTGAAAAATAAATTGAATTTTATGAAAAAAATTATATTCAATAATTTCAATATTTTATTTGAAATATTATTTTAATCCATTAAATTGATAAATTGAAAAAAAATTGAATTTGATGAAAAAAAAATTATTTTCAATAATTTCAATATTTTATTTGATATTTCAATTTAATCCATTTAATTGATAAATTGAAAAAAAAGTGAATATACAAAAAAATTTAAAATTTATGAAAAAAAAATTATATTCAATAATTTCAATATTTTATTTGATATTTCAATTTAATCCATTAAATTGATAAATTGAAAAATAATTGAATTTTATGAAAAAAAATTATATTCAATAATTTCAATATTTTATTTGAAATATTATTTTAATCCATTAAATTGATAAATTGAAAAAAAAAGTGAATATAAAAAAAAATTTTAAATTTATGAAAAAAAAATTATATTCAATAATTTCAATATTTTATTTGATATTTCAATTTTGTCCATTTAATTTATAAACTGAAAAAAAAATAAATTTGATGAAAAAAATTATATTCAATAATTTCAATATTTTATATGATATTTCAATTTTATCCATTTAATTGACAAATTGAAAAAAAAATTAAATTTGATGAAAAAAATGTATATAAAATAATTTCAATATATTATTTAAAATTTTAATTTAATCCATTAAATTGATAAATTGAAAAAAAAAGTGAATATAAAAAAAAATTAAAAATTTATGAAAAAAAAATTATATTCAATAATTTCAAAATTTTATTTGAAATATTAATTAAATCCATTAAATTGATAAATTGAAAAAAAAAGTGAATATAAAAAAAAATTTTAAATTTATGAAAAAAAAATTATATTCAATAATTTCAATATTTTATTTGATATTTCAATTTTGTCCATTTAATTTATAAACTGAAAAAAAAATAAATTTGATGAAAAAAATTATATTCAATAATTTCAATATTTTATATGATATTTCAATTTTATCCATTTAATTGACAAATTGAAAAAAAAATTAAAAATTTATGAAAAAAAAATTATATTCAATAATTTCAATATTTTATTTGAAATATTATTTTAATCCATTAAATTGATAAATTGAAAAAAAAAATTTATATTCAATAATTTCATTTTTTTATTTGAAATATTATTTTAATCCATTAATTTGATAAATTGAAAAAAAAAAATTTATATTCAATAATTTCATTTTTTTATTTGAAATATTATTTTAATCCATTAAATTGATAAATTGAAAAAAAAATTTATATTCAATAATTTCAATATTTTATTTGATATTCCAATTTAATCCATTTAATTGATAAATTGAAAAATAATTGAATTTTATGAAAAAAAATTATATTCAATAATTTCAATATTTTATTTGATATTTCAATTTTATCCATTTAATTGATAAATTGAAAAATAATTGAATTTTATGAAAAAAAAATTATATTCAATAATTTCAATATTTTATTTGAAATATTAATTAAATCCATTAAATTGATAAATTGAAAAAAAAGTGAATATACAAAAAAATTTAAAATTTATGAAAAAAAAATTATATTCAATAATTTCAATATTTTATTTGATATTTCAATTTAATCCATTAAATTGATAAATTGAAAAATAATTGAATTTTATGAAAAAAAATTATATTCAATAATTTCAATATTTTATTTGAAATATTATTTTAATCCATTAAATTGATAAATTGAAAAAAAAAATTTATATTCAATAATTTCATTTTTTTATTTGAAATATTATTTTAATCCATTAATTTGATAAATTGAAAAAAAAAAATTTATATTCAATAATTTCATTTTTTTATTTGAAATATTATTTTAATCCATTAAATTGATAAATTGAAAAAAAAATTTATATTCAATAATTTCAATATTTTATTTGATATTCCAATTTAATCCATTTAATTGATAAATTGAAAAATAATTGAATTTTATGAAAAAAAATTATATTCAATAATTTCAATATTTTATTTGATATTTCAATTTTATCCATTTAATTGATAAATTGAAAAATAATTGAATTTTATGAAAAAAAAATTATATTCAATAATTTCAATATTTTATTTGAAATATTAATTAAATCCATTAAATTGATAAATTGAAAAAAAAGTGAATATACAAAAAAATTTAAAATTTATGAAAAAAAAATTATATTCAATAATTTCAATATTTTATTTGATATTTCAATTTTGTCCATTTAATTTATAAACTGAAAAAAAAATAAATTTGATGAAAAAAATTATATTCAATAATTTCAATATTTTATATGATATTTCAATTTTATCCATTTAATTGACAAATTGAAAAAAAAATTAAAAATTTATGAAAAAAAAATTATATTCAATAATTTCAATATTTTATTTGAAATATTATTTTAATCCATTAAATTGATAAATTGAAAAAAAAAATTTATATTCAATAATTTCATTTTTTTATTTGAAATATTATTTTAATCCATTAATTTGATAAATTGAAAAAAAAAAATTTATATTCAATAATTTCATTTTTTTATTTGAAATATTATTTTAATCCATTAAATTGATAAATTGAAAAAAAAATTTATATTCAATAATTTCAATAATTTATTTGATATTCCAATTTAATCCATTTAATTGAAAATTGAAAAATAATTGAATTTTATGAAAAAAAATTATATTCAATAATTTCAATATTTTATTTGATATTTCAATTTAATCCATTAAATTGATAAATTGAAAAATAATTGAATTTTATGAAAAAAAATTATATTCAATAATTTCAATATTTTATTTGAAATATTATTTTAATCCATTAAATTGATAAATTGAAAAAAAAAGTGAATATAAAAAAAAATTTTAAATTTATGAAAAAAAAATTATATTCAATAATTTCAATATTTTATTTGATATTTCAATTTTGTCCATTTAATTTATAAACTGAAAAAAAAATAAATTTGATGAAAAAAATTATATTCAATAATTTCAATATTTTATATGATATTTCAATTTTATCCATTTAATTGACAAATTGAAAAAAAAATTAAATTTGATGAAAAAAATGTATATAAAATAATTTCAATATATTATTTAAAATTTTAATTTAATCCATTAAATTGATAAACTGAAAAAAAAAGTAAATATAAAAAAAAATTAAAAATTTATGAAAAAAAAATTATATTCAATAATTTCAATATTTTATTTGAAATATTATTTTAATCCATTAAATTGATAAATTGAAAAAAAAAATTAAATTTGAAAAAAAAAATTTATAATCAATAATTTAATTTTTTTATTTGAAATATTATTTTAATCCATTAAATTGATAAATTGAAAAAAAAAGTGAATATAAAAAAAAATTAAAAATTTATGAAAAAAAAATTATATTCAATAATTTCAATATTTTATTTGAAATATTAATTAAATCCATTAAATTGATAAATTGAAAAAAAAAGTGAATATAAAAAAAAATTTTAAATTTATGAAAAAAAAATTATATTCAATAATTTCAATATTTTATTTGATATTTCAATTTTGTCCATTTAATTTATAAACTGAAAAAAAAATAAATCTGATGAAAAAAATTATATTCAATAATTTCAATATTTTATATGATATTTCAATTTTATCCATTTAATTGACAAATTGAAAAAAAAATTAAAAATTTATGAAAAAAAAATTATATTCAATAATTTCAATATTTTATTTGAAATATTATTTTAATCCATTAAATTGATAAATTGAAAAAAAAAATTAAATTTGAAAAAAAAAATTTATATTCAATAATTTCATTTTTTTATTTGATACTTCATTTTGATCCTATAAATTGATAAATTGAAAATAAAATTGAATTTGATGAAAAAAAAATTATATTCAATAATTTCAATATTTTATTTAAAATATTATTTTAATCCATTAAATTGATAAATTGAAAAAAAAAATAAAATTGATGAAAAAAAATTATATTCAATAATTTCAATATTTTATTTGAAATATTATTTTAATCCATTAAATTGATAAATTGAAAAAAAATTAAATTTGATGATAAAAATTATATTCAATAATTTCAATATTTTATATGATATTTCAATTTTATCCATTTAATTGACAAATTGAAAAAAAAATTAAATTTGATGAAAAAAATGTATATAAAATAATTTCAATATATTATTTAAAATTTTAATTTAATCCATTAAATTGATAAATTGAAAAAAAAAGTGAATATAAAAAAAAATTAAAAATTTATGAAAAAAAAATTATATTCAATAATTTCAATATTTTATTTGAAATATTATTTTAATCCATTAAACTGATAAATTGAAAAAAAAAATTAAATTTGAAAAAAAAAATTTATATTCAATAATTTCATTTTTTTATTTGATACTTCATTTTGATCCTATAAATTGATAAATTGAAAATAAAATTGAATTTGATGAAAAAAAAATTATATTCAATAATTTCAATATTTTATTTAAAATATTATTTTAATCCATTAAATTGATAAATTGAAAAAAAAAATAAAATTGATGAAAAAAAATTATATTCAATAATTTCAATATTTTATTTGAAATATTATTTTATTCCATTAAATTGATAAATTGAAAAAAAAATTAAATTTGATGATAAAAATTATATTCAATAATTTCAATATTTTATTTGATATTTCAATTTTATCCATTTAATTGACAAATTGAAAAAAAAATTATATTCAATAATTTCAATATTTTATTTGAAATATTATTTTAATCCATTAAATTCATAAATTGAAAAAAAAATTAAATTTGATGAAAAAAATTATATTCAATAATTTCAATATTTTATTTGATATTTCAATTTAATCCATTTTATTGATAAATTGAAAAAAAAAAATTAAATTTGAAAAAAAAAATTTATATTCAATAATTTAATTTTTTTATTTGAAATATTATTTTAATCCATTAAATTGATAAATTGAAAAAAAAATTTATATTCAATAATTTCATTTTTTTATTTGATACTTCATTTTGATCCTATAAATTGATGAATTGAAATAAAAATTGAATATAAAAAAAAATTTTAATTTTATGAAAAATAATTATATTCAATAATTTCAATATTTTATTTGAAATATTATTTTAATCCATTAAATTGATAAATTGAAAAAAAAAATAAAATTGATGAAAAAAAAATTATATTCAATAATTTCAATATTTTATTTGATATTTCAATTTTGTCCATTTAATTTATAAACTGAAAAAAAAATAAATTTGATGAAAAAAATTATATTCAATAATTTCAATATTTTATATGATATTTCAATTTTATCCATTTAATTGACAAATTGAAAAAAAAATTAAAAATTTATGAAAAAAAAATTATATTCAATAATTTCAATATTTTATTTGAAATATTATTTTAATCCATTAAATTGATAAATTGAAAAAAAAAATTTATATTCAATAATTTCATTTTTTTATTTGAAATATTATTTTAATCCATTAATTTGATAAATTGAAAAAAAAAAATTTATATTCAATAATTTCATTTTTTTATTTGAAATATTATTTTAATCCATTAAATTGATAAATTGAAAAAAAAATTTATATTCAATAATTTCAATAATTTATTTGATATTCCAATTTAATCCATTTAATTGAAAATTGAAAAATAATTGAATTTTATGAAAAAAAATTATATTCAATAATTTCAATATTTTATTTGATATTTCAATTTAATCCATTAAATTGATAAATTGAAAAATAATTGAATTTTATGAAAAAAAATTATATTCAATAATTTCAATATTTTATTTGAAATATTATTTTAATCCATTAAATTGATAAATTTAAAAAAAAAGTGAATATAAAAAAAAATTTTAAATTTATGAAAAAAAAATTATATTCAATAATTTCAATATTTTATTTGATATTTCAATTTTGTCCATTTAATTTATAAACTGAAAAAAAAATAAATTTGATGAAAAAAATTATATTCAATAATTTCAATATTTTATATGATATTTCAATTTTATCCATTTAATTGACAAATTGAAAAAAAAATTAAATTTGATGAAAAAAATGTATATAAAATAATTTCAATATATTATTTAAAATTTTAATTTAATCCATTAAATTGATAAACTGAAAAAAAAAGTAAATATAAAAAAAAATTAAAAATTTATGAAAAAAAAATTATATTCAATAATTTCAATATTTTATTTGAAATATTATTTTAATCCATTAAATTGATAAATTGAAAAAAAAAATTAAATTTGAAAAAAAAAATTTATAATCAATAATTTAATTTTTTTATTTGAAATATTATTTTAATCCATTAAATTGATAAATTGAAAAAAAAAGTGAATATAAAAAAAAATTAAAAATTTATGAAAAAAAAATTATATTCAATAATTTCAATATTTTATTTGAAATATTAATTAAATCCATTAAATTGATAAATTGAAAAAAAAAGTGAATATAAAAAAAAATTTTAAATTTATGAAAAAAAAATTATATTCAATAATTTCAATATTTTATTTGATATTTCAATTTTGTCCATTTAATTTATAAACTGAAAAAAAAATAAATCTGATGAAAAAAATTATATTCAATAATTTCAATATTTTATATGATATTTCAATTTTATCCATTTAATTGACAAATTGAAAAAAAAATTAAAAATTTATGAAAAAAAAATTATATTCAATAATTTCAATATTTTATTTGAAATATTATTTTAATCCATTAAATTGATAAATTGAAAAAAAAAATTAAATTTGAAAAAAAAAATTTATATTCAATAATTTCATTTTTTTATTTGATACTTCATTTTGATCCTATAAATTGATAAATTGAAAATAAAATTGAATTTGATGAAAAAAAAATTATATTCAATAATTTCAATATTTTATTTAAAATATTATTTTAATCCATTAAATTGATAAATTGAAAAAAAAAATAAAATTGATGAAAAAAAATTATATTCAATAATTTCAATATTTTATTTGAAATATTATTTTAATCCATTAAATTGATAAATTGAAAAAAAATTAAATTTGATGATAAAAATTATATTCAATAATTTCAATATTTTATATGATATTTCAATTTTATCCATTTAATTGACAAATTGAAAAAAAAATTAAATTTGATGAAAAAAATGTATATAAAATAATTTCAATATATTATTTAAAATTTTAATTTAATCCATTAAATTGATAAATTGAAAAAAAAAGTGAATATAAAAAAAAATTAAAAATTTATGAAAAAAAAATTATATTCAATAATTTCAATATTTTATTTGAAATATTATTTTAATCCATTAAACTGATAAATTGAAAAAAAAAATTAAATTTGAAAAAAAAAATTTATATTCAATAATTTCATTTTTTTATTTGATATTTCAATTTAATCCATTAAATTGATAAATTGAAAAATAATTGA
The DNA here is from genome assembly GCA_034509805.1 of Sipha maydis. NCBI lineage: Eukaryota > Metazoa > Arthropoda > Insecta > Hemiptera > Aphididae > Sipha > Sipha maydis. The sequence goes on from JASXSY010000421.1 coordinate 17,582, forward strand.
ATTTTATGAAAAAAAATTATATTCAATAATTTCAATATTTTATTTGAAATATTATTTTAATCCATTAAATTGATAAATTTAAAAAAAAAGTGAATATAAAAAAAAATTTTAAATTTATGAAAAAAAAATTATATTCAATAATTTCAATATTTTATTTGATATTTCAATTTTGTCCATTTAATTTATAAACTGAAAAAAAAATAAATTTGATGAAAAAAATTATATTCAATAATTTCAATATTTTATATGATATTTCAATTTTATCCATTTAATTGACAAATTGAAAAAAAAATTAAATTTGATGAAAAAAATGTATATAAAATAATTTCAATATATTATTTAAAATTTTAATTTAATCCATTAAATTGATAAACTGAAAAAAAAAGTAAATATAAAAAAAAATTAAAAATTTATGAAAAAAAAATTATATTCAATAATTTCAATATTTTATTTGAAATATTATTTTAATCCATTAAATTGATAAATTGAAAAAAAAAATTAAATTTGAAAAAAAAAATTTATAATCAATAATTTAATTTTTTTATTTGAAATATTATTTTAATCCATTAAATTGATAAATTGAAAAAAAAAGTGAATATAAAAAAAAATTAAAAATTTATGAAAAAAAAATTATATTCAATAATTTCAATATTTTATTTGAAATATTAATTAAATCCATTAAATTGATAAATTGAAAAAAAAAGTGAATATAAAAAAAAATTTTAAATTTATGAAAAAAAAATTATATTCAATAATTTCAATATTTTATTTGATATTTCAATTTTGTCCATTTAATTTATAAACTGAAAAAAAAATAAATCTGATGAAAAAAATTATATTCAATAATTTCAATATTTTATATGATATTTCAATTTTATCCATTTAATTGACAAATTGAAAAAAAAATTAAAAATTTATGAAAAAAAAATTATATTCAATAATTTCAATATTTTATTTGAAATATTATTTTAATCCATTAAATTGATAAATTGAAAAAAAAAATTAAATTTGAAAAAAAAAATTTATATTCAATAATTTCATTTTTTTATTTGATACTTCATTTTGATCCTATAAATTGATAAATTGAAAATAAAATTGAATTTGATGAAAAAAAAATTATATTCAATAATTTCAATATTTTATTTAAAATATTATTTTAATCCATTAAATTGATAAATTGAAAAAAAAAATAAAATTGATGAAAAAAAATTATATTCAATAATTTCAATATTTTATTTGAAATATTATTTTAATCCATTTAATTGACAAATTGAAAAAAAAATTAAATTTGATGAAAAAAATGTATATAAAATAATTTCAATATATTATTTAAAATTTTAATTTAATCCATTAAATTGATAAATTGAAAAAAAAAGTGAATATAAAAAAAAATTAAAAATTTATGAAAAAAAAATTATATTCAATAATTTCAATATTTTATTTGAAATATTATTTTAATCCATTAAACTGATAAATTGAAAAAAAAAATTAAATTTGAAAAAAAAAATTTATATTCAATAATTTCATTTTTTTATTTGATACTTCATTTTGATCCTATAAATTGATAAATTGAAAATAAAATTGAATTTGATGAAAAAAAAATTATATTCAATAATTTCAATATTTTATTTAAAATATTATTTTAATCCATTAAATTGATAAATTGAAAAAAAAAATAAAATTGATGAAAAAAAATTATATTCAATAATTTCAATATTTTATTTGAAATATTATTTTAATCCATTAAATTGATAAATTGAAAAAAAAATTAAATTTGATGATAAAAATTATATTCAATAATTTCAATATTTTATTTGATATTTCAATTTTATCCATTTAATTGACAAATTGAAAAAAAAATTATATTCAATAATTTCAATATTTTATTTGAAATATTATTTTAATCCATTAAATTCATAAATTGAAAAAAAAATTAAATTTGATGAAAAAAATTATATTCAATAATTTCAATATTTTATTTGATATTTCAATTTAATCCATTTTATTGATAAATTGAAAAAAAAAAATTAAATTTGAAAAAAAAAATTTATATTCAATAATTTAATTTTTTTATTTGAAATATTATTTTAATCCATTAAATTGATAAATTGAAAAAAAAATTTATATTCAATAATTTCATTTTTTTATTTGATACTTCATTTTGATCCTATAAATTGATGAATTGAAATAAAAATTGAATATAAAAAAAAATTTTAATTTTATGAAAAATAATTATATTCAATAATTTCAATATTTTATTTGAAATATTATTTTAATCCATTAAATTGATAAATTGAAAAAAAAAATAAAATTGATGAAAAAAAAATTATATTCAATAATTTCAATATTTTATTTGATATTTCAATTTTGTCCATTTAATTTATAAACTGAAAAAAAAATAAATTTGATGAAAAAAATTATATTCAATAATTTCAATATTTTATATGATATTTCAATTTTATCCATTTAATTGACAAATTGAAAAAAAAATTAAAAATTTATGAAAAAAAAATTATATTCAATAATTTCAATATTTTATTTGAAATATTATTTTAATCCATTAAATTGATAAATTGAAAAAAAAAATTTATATTCAATAATTTCATTTTTTTATTTGAAATATTATTTTAATCCATTAATTTGATAAATTGAAAAAAAAAAATTTATATTCAATAATTTCATTTTTTTATTTGAAATATTATTTTAATCCATTAAATTGATAAATTGAAAAAAAAATTTATATTCAATAATTTCAATAATTTATTTGATATTCCAATTTAATCCATTTAATTGAAAATTGAAAAATAATTGAATTTTATGAAAAAAAATTATATTCAATAATTTCAATATTTTATTTGATATTTCAATTTAATCCATTAAATTGATAAATTGAAAAATAATTGAATTTTATGAAAAAAAATTATATTCAATAATTTCAATATTTTATTTGAAATATTATTTTAATCCATTAAATTGATAAATTGAAAAAAAAAGTGAATATAAAAAAAAATTTTAAATTTATGAAAAAAAAATTATATTCAATAATTTCAATATTTTATTTGATATTTCAATTTTGTCCATTTAATTTATAAACTGAAAAAAAAATAAATTTGATGAAAAAAATTATATTCAATAATTTCAATATTTTATATGATATTTCAATTTTATCCATTTAATTGACAAATTGAAAAAAAAATTAAATTTGATGAAAAAAATGTATATAAAATAATTTCAATATATTATTTAAAATTTTAATTTAATCCATTAAATTGATAAACTGAAAAAAAAAGTAAATATAAAAAAAAATTAAAAATTTATGAAAAAAAAATTATATTCAATAATTTCAATATTTTATTTGAAATATTATTTTAATCCATTAAATTGATAAATTGAAAAAAAAAATTAAATTTGAAAAAAAAAATTTATAATCAATAATTTAATTTTTTTATTTGAAATATTATTTTAATCCATTAAATTGATAAATTGAAAAAAAAAGTGAATATAAAAAAAAATTAAAAATTTATGAAAAAAAAATTATATTCAATAATTTCAATATTTTATTTGAAATATTAATTAAATCCATTAAATTGATAAATTGAAAAAAAAAGTGAATATAAAAAAAAATTTTAAATTTATGAAAAAAAAATTATATTCAATAATTTCAATATTTTATTTGATATTTCAATTTTGTCCATTTAATTTATAAACTGAAAAAAAAATAAATCTGATGAAAAAAATTATATTCAATAATTTCAATATTTTATATGATATTTCAATTTTATCCATTTAATTGACAAATTGAAAAAAAAATTAAAAATTTATGAAAAAAAAATTATATTCAATAATTTCAATATTTTATTTGAAATATTATTTTAATCCATTAAATTGATAAATTGAAAAAAAAAATTAAATTTGAAAAAAAAAATTTATATTCAATAATTTCATTTTTTTATTTGATACTTCATTTTGATCCTATAAATTGATAAATTGAAAATAAAATTGAATTTGATGAAAAAAAAATTATATTCAATAATTTCAATATTTTATTTAAAATATTATTTTAATCCATTAAATTGATAAATTGAAAAAAAAAATAAAATTGATGAAAAAAAATTATATTCAATAATTTCAATATTTTATTTGAAATATTATTTTAATCCATTAAATTGATAAATTGAAAAAAAATTAAATTTGATGATAAAAATTATATTCAATAATTTCAATATTTTATATGATATTTCAATTTTATCCATTTAATTGACAAATTGAAAAAAAAATTAAATTTGATGAAAAAAATGTATATAAAATAATTTCAATATATTATTTAAAATTTTAATTTAATCCATTAAATTGATAAATTGAAAAAAAAAGTGAATATAAAAAAAAATTAAAAATTTATGAAAAAAAAATTATATTCAATAATTTCAATATTTTATTTGAAATATTATTTTAATCCATTAAATTGATAAATTGAAAAAAAAAATTAAATTTGAAAAAAAAAATTTATATTCAATAATTTCATTTTTTTATTTGATACTTCATTTTGATCCTATAAATTGATAAATTGAAAAAAAAAATAAAATTGATGAAAAAAAATTATATTCAATAATTTCAATATTTTATTTGAAATATTATTTTAATCCATTAAATTGATAAATTGAAAAAAAAATTAAATTTGATGATAAAAATTATATTCAATAATTTCAATATTTTATTTGATATTTCAATTTTATCCATTTAATTGACAAATTGAAAAAAAAATTATATTCAATAATTTCAATATTTTATTTGAAATATTATTTTAATCCATTAAATTCATAAATTGAAAAAAAAATTAAATTTGATGAAAAAAATTATATTCAATAATTTCAATATTTTATTTGATATTTCAATTTAATCCATTTTATTGATAAATTGAAAAAAAAAAATTAAATTTGAAAAAAAAAATTTATATTCAATAATTTAATTTTTTTATTTGAAATATTATTTTAATCCATTAAATTGATAAATTGAAAAAAAAATTTATATTCAATAATTTCATTTTTTTATTTGATACTTCATTTTGATCCTATAAATTGATGAATTGAAATAAAAATTGAATATAAAAAAAAATTTTAATTTTATGAAAAATAATTATATTCAATAATTTCAATATTTTATTTGAAATATTATTTTAATCCATTAAATTGATAAATTGAAAAAAAAAATAAAATTGATGAAAAAAAAATTATATTCAATAATTTCAATATTTTATTTGATATTTCAATTTAATCCATTAAATTGATAAATTGAAAAATAATTGAATTTTATGAAAAAAAATTATATTCAATAATTTCAATATTTTATTTGAAATATTATTTTAATCCATTAAATTGATAAATTGAAAAAAAAAGTGAATATAAAAAAAAATTTTAAATTTATGAAAAAAAAATTATATTCAATAATTTCAATATTTTATTTGATATTTCAATTTTGTCCATTTAATTTATAAACTGAAAAAAAAATAAATTTGATGAAAAAAATTATATTCAATAATTTCAATATTTTATATGATATTTCAATTTTATCCATTTAATTGACAAATTGAAAAAAAAATTAAAAATTTATGAAAAAAAAATTATATTCAATAATTTCAATATTTTATTTGAAATATTATTTTAATCCATTAAATTGATAAATTGAAAAAAAAAATTTATATTCAATAATTTCATTTTTTTATTTGAAATATTATTTTAATCCATTAATTTGATAAATTGAAAAAAAAAAATTTATATTCAATAATTTCATTTTTTTATTTGAAATATTATTTTAATCCATTAAATTGATAAATTGAAAAAAAAATTTATATTCAATAATTTCAATAATTTATTTGATATTCCAATTTAATCCATTTAATTGAAAATTGAAAAATAATTGAATTTTATGAAAAAAAATTATATTCAATAATTTCAATATTTTATTTGATATTTCAATTTAATCCATTAAATTGATAAATTGAAAAATAATTGAATTTTATGAAAAAAAATTATATTCAATAATTTCAATATTTTATTTGAAATATTATTTTAATCCATTAAATTGATAAATTGAAAAAAAAAGTGAATATAAAAAAAAATTAAAAATTTATGAAAAAAAAATTATATTCAATAATTTCAATATTTTATTTGAAATATTAATTAAATCCATTAAATTGATAAATTGAAAAAAAAAGTGAATATAAAAAAAAATTTTAAATTTATGAAAAAAAAATTATATTCAATAATTTCAATATTTTATTTGATATTTCAATTTTGTCCATTTAATTTATAAACTGAAAAAAAAATAAATTTGATGAAAAAAATTATATTCAATAATTTCAATATTTTATATGATATTTCAATTTTATCCATTTAATTGACAAATTGAAAAAAAAATTAAATTTGATGAAAAAAATGTATATAAAATAATTTCAATATATTATTTAAAATTTTAATTTAATCCATTAAATTGATAAATTGAAAAAAAAAGTAAATATAAAAAAAAATTAAAAATTTATGAAAAAAAAATTATATTCAATAATTTCAATATTTTATTTGAAATATTATTTTAATCCATTAAATTGATAAATTGAAAAAAAAAATTAAATTTGAAAAAAAAAATTTATAATCAATAATTTAATTTTTTTATTTGAAATATTATTTTAATCCATTAAATTGATAAATTGAAAAAAAAAGTGAATATAAAAAAAAATTAAAAATTTATGAAAAAAAAATTATATTCAATAATTTCAATATTTTATTTGAAATATTAATTAAATCCATTAAATTGATAAATTGAAAAAAAAAGTGAATATAAAAAAAAATTTTAAATTTATGAAAAAAAAATTATATTCAATAATTTCAATATTTTATTTGAAATATTATTTTAATCCATTAAATTGATAAATTGAAAAAAAAAATTAAATTTGAAAAAAAAAATTTATATTCAATAATTTCATTTTTTTATTTGATACTTCATTTTGATCCTATAAATTGATAAATTGAAAATAAAATTGAATTTGATGAAAAAAAAATTATATTCAATAATTTCAATATTTTATTTGAAATATTATTTTAATCCATTAAATTGATAAATTGAAAAAAAAAATTAAATTTGAAAAAAAAAATTTATATTCAATAATTTCATTTTTTTATTTGATACTTCATTTTGATCCTATAAATTGATAAATTGAAAATAAAATTGAATTTGATGAAAAAAAAATTATATTCAATAATTTCAATATTTTATTTAAAATATTATTTTAATCCATTAAATTGATAAATTGAAAAAAAAAATAAAATTGATGAAAAAAAATTATATTCAATAATTTCAATATTTTATTTGAAATATTATTTTAATCCATTAAATTGATAAATTGAAAAAAAAATTAAATTTGATGATAAAAATTATATTCAATAATTTCAATATTTTATTTGATATTTCAATTTTATCCATTTAATTGACAAATTGAAAAAAAAATTATATTCAATAATTTCAATATTTTATTTGAAATATTATTTTAATCCATTAAATTCATAAATTGAAAAAAAAATTAAATTTGATGAAAAAAATTATATTCAATAATTTCAATATTTTATTTGATATTTCAATTTAATCCATTTAATTGATAAATTGAAAAAAAAAAATTAAATTTGAAAAAAAAAATTTATATTCAATAATTTAATTTTTTTATTTGAAATATTATTTTAATCCATTAAATTGATAAATTGAAAAAAAAATTTATATTCAATAATTTCATTTTTTTATTTGATACTTCATTTTGATCCTATAAATTGATGAATTGAAATAAAAATTGAATATAAAAAAAAATTTTAATTTTATGAAAAATAATTATATTCAATAATTTCAATATTTTATTTGAAATATTATTTTAATCCATTAAATTGATAAATTGAAAAAAAAAATAAAATTGATGAAAAAAAATTATAATCAATAATTTCAATATTTTATTTGATATTCCAATTTAATCCATTTAATTGATAAATTGAAAAATAATTGAATTTTATGAAAAAAAATTATATTCAATAATTTCAATATTTTATTTGATATTTCAATTTTATCCATTTAATTGATAAATTGAAAAAAAAAGTGAATATAAAAAAAAATTTTAAATTTATGAAAAAAAAATTATATTCAATAATTTCAATATTTTATTTGATATTTCAATTTTGTCCATTTAATTTATAAACTGAAAAAAAAATAAATTTATGAAAAAAAATTATATTCAATAATTTCAATATTTTATTGGATATTTCAATTTTATCCATTTAATTGACAAATTGAAAAAAAAATTATATTCAATAATTTCAATATTTTATTTGAAATATTATTTTAATCCATTAAATTGATAAATTGAAAAAAAAATTAAATTTGATGAAAAAAATTATATTCAATAATTTCAATATTTTATTTGATATTTCAATTTAATCCATTTAATTGACAAATTGAAAAAAAAATTATATTCAATAATTTCAAAATTTTATTTGATATTTCAATTTAATCCATTTAATTGACAAATTGAAAAAAAAAAATTTATATTCAATAATTTCATTTTTTTATTTGATACTTCATTTTGATCCTATAAATTGATAAATTGAAAATAAAATTGAATTTGATGAAAAAAAAATGTATTCAATAATTTCAATATTTTATTTGATATTCCAATTTAATCCATTTAATTGATAAATTGAAAAATAATTGAATTTTATGAAAAAAAATTATATTCAATAATTTCAATATTTTATTTGATATTTCAATTTTATCCATTTAATTGATAAATTGAAAAATAATTGAATTTTATGAAAAAAAAATTATATTCAATAATTTCAATATTTTATTTGAAATATTAATTAAATCCATTAAATTGATAAATTGAAAAAAAAGTGAATATAAAAAAAAATTTTAAATTTATGAAAAAAAAATTATATTCAATAATTTCAATATTTTATATGATATTTCAATTTTATCCATTTAATTGACAAATTGAAAAAAAAATTAAATTTGATGAAAAAAATGTATATAAAATAATTTCAATATATTATTTAAAATTTTAATTTAATCCATTAAATTGATAAATTGAAAAAAAAAGTGAATATAAAAAAAAATTAAAAATTTATGAAAAAAAAATTATATTCAATAATTTCAATATTTTATTTGAAATATTATTTCAATCCATTAAATTGATAAATTGAAAAAAAAAATTAAATTTGAAAAAAAAAATTTATATTCAATAATTTCATTTTTTTATTTGATACTTCATTTTGATCCTATAAATTGATGAATTGAAATAAAAATTGAATTTTATGAAAAAAAATTATATTCAATAATTTCAATATTTTATTTAAAATTTTAATTTAATCCATTAAATTGATAAATTGAAAGAAAAGTGAATATAAAAAAAAATTTAAAATTTATGAAAAAAAAATTATATTCAATAATTTCAATATTTTATTTGATATTTCAATTTAATCCATTAAATTGATAAATTGAAATAAAAATTGAATTTTATGAAAAAAAATTATATTCAATAATTTCAATATTTTATTTAAAATTTTAATTTAATCCATTAAATTGATAAATTGAAAGAAAAGTGAATATAAAAAAAAATTTAAAATTTATGAAAAAAAAATTATATTCAATAATTTCAATATTTTATTTGATATTTCAATTTAATCCATTAAATTGATAAATTGAAAAATAATTGAATTTTATGAAAAAAAATTATATTCAATAATTTCAATATTTTATTTGAAATATTATTTTAATCCATTAAATTGATAAATTGAAAAAAAAAGTGAATATAAAAAAAAATTTTAAATTTATGAAAAAAAAATTATATTCAATAATTTCAATATTTTATTTGATATTTCAATTTTGTCCATTTAATTTATAAACTGAAAAAAAAATAAATCTGATGAAAAAAATTATATTCAATAATTTCAATATTTTATATGATATTTCAATTTTATCCATTTAATTGACAAATTGAAAAAAAAATTAAAAATTTATGAAAAAAAAATTATATTCAATAATTTCAATATTTTATTGATACATCATTTAAACCATTAAATTGATAAATTGAAAAAAAAATTGAATATAAAAAAAAATTTTAATTTTATGAAAAAAAAATTATATTCAATAATTTCAATATTTTATTTGAAATATTATTTTAATCCATTAAATTGATAAATTGAAAAAAAAAAAATAAAATTGATGAAAAAAAATTATATGCAATAATTTCAATATTTTATTTGATATTTCAATTTTATCCATTAAATTGATAAATTGAAAAATAATTGAATTTTATGAAAAAAAAATTATATTCAATAATTTCAATATTTTATTTGAAATATTATTTTAATCCATTTAATTGATAAATTGAAAAAAAAAATTAAATTTGAAAAAAAAAATTTATATTCAATAATTTAATTTTTTTATTTGAAATATTATTTTAATCCATTAAATTAATAAATTGAAAAAAAAAAATTTATATTTAATAATTTCATTTTTTTATTTGATACTTCATTTTGATCCTATAAATTGATAAATTGAAAATAAAATTGAATTTGATGAAAAAAAATATATTCAATAATTTCAATATTTTATTTGAAATATTATTTTAATCCATTAAATTGATAAATTGAAAAATAAATTGAATTTTATGAAAAAAATTATATTCAATAATTTCAATATTTTATTTGAAATATTATTTTAATCCATTAAATTGATAAATTGAAAAAAAATTGAATTTGATGAAAAAAAAATTATTTTCAATAATTTCAATATTTTATTTGATATTTCAATTTAATCCATTTAATTGATAAATTGAAAAAAAAGTGAATATACAAAAAAATTTAAAATTTATGAAAAAAAAATTATATTCAATAATTTCAATATTTTATTTGATATTTCAATTTAATCCATTAAATTGATAAATTGAAAAATAATTGAATTTTATGAAAAAAAATTATATTCAATAATTTCAATATTTTATTTGAAATATTATTTTAATCCATTAAATTGATAAATTGAAAAAAAAAGTGAATATAAAAAAAAATTTTAAATTTATGAAAAAAAAATTATATTCAATAATTTCAATATTTTATTTGATATTTCAATTTTGTCCATTTAATTTATAAACTGAAAAAAAAATAAATTTGATGAAAAAAATTATATTCAATAATTTCAATATTTTATATGATATTTCAATTTTATCCATTTAATTGACAAATTGAAAAAAAAATTAAATTTGATGAAAAAAATGTATATAAAATAATTTCAATATATTATTTAAAATTTTAATTTAATCCATTAAATTGATAAATTGAAAAAAAAAGTGAATATAAAAAAAAATTAAAAATTTATGAAAAAAAAATTATATTCAATAATTTCAAAATTTTATTTGAAATATTAATTAAATCCATTAAATTGATAAATTGAAAAAAAAAGTGAATATAAAAAAAAATTTTAAATTTATGAAAAAAAAATTATATTCAATAATTTCAATATTTTATTTGATATTTCAATTTTGTCCATTTAATTTATAAACTGAAAAAAAAATAAATTTGATGAAAAAAATTATATTCAATAATTTCAATATTTTATATGATATTTCAATTTTATCCATTTAATTGACAAATTGAAAAAAAAATTAAAAATTTATGAAAAAAAAATTATATTCAATAATTTCAATATTTTATTTGAAATATTATTTTAATCCATTAAATTGATAAATTGAAAAAAAAAATTTATATTCAATAATTTCATTTTTTTATTTGAAATATTATTTTAATCCATTAATTTGATAAATTGAAAAAAAAAAATTTATATTCAATAATTTCATTTTTTTATTTGAAATATTATTTTAATCCATTAAATTGATAAATTGAAAAAAAAATTTATATTCAATAATTTCAATATTTTATTTGATATTCCAATTTAATCCATTTAATTGATAAATTGAAAAATAATTGAATTTTATGAAAAAAAATTATATTCAATAATTTCAATATTTTATTTGATATTTCAATTTTATCCATTTAATTGATAAATTGAAAAATAATTGAATTTTATGAAAAAAAAATTATATTCAATAATTTCAATATTTTATTTGAAATATTAATTAAATCCATTAAATTGATAAATTGAAAAAAAAGTGAATATACAAAAAAATTTAAAATTTATGAAAAAAAAATTATATTCAATAATTTCAATATTTTATTTGATATTTCAATTTAATCCATTAAATTGATAAATTGAAAAATAATTGAATTTTATGAAAAAAAATTATATTCAATAATTTCAATATTTTATTTGAAATATTATTTTAATCCATTAAATTGATAAATTGAAAAAAAAAATTTATATTCAATAATTTCATTTTTTTATTTGAAATATTATTTTAATCCATTAATTTGATAAATTGAAAAAAAAAAATTTATATTCAATAATTTCATTTTTTTATTTGAAATATTATTTTAATCCATTAAATTGATAAATTGAAAAAAAAATTTATATTCAATAATTTCAATATTTTATTTGATATTCCAATTTAATCCATTTAATTGATAAATTGAAAAATAATTGAATTTTATGAAAAAAAATTATATTCAATAATTTCAATATTTTATTTGATATTTCAATTTTATCCATTTAATTGATAAATTGAAAAATAATTGAATTTTATGAAAAAAAAATTATATTCAATAATTTCAATATTTTATTTGAAATATTAATTAAATCCATTAAATTGATAAATTGAAAAAAAAGTGAATATACAAAAAAATTTAAAATTTATGAAAAAAAAATTATATTCAATAATTTCAATATTTTATTTGATATTTCAATTTTGTCCATTTAATTTATAAACTGAAAAAAAAATAAATTTGATGAAAAAAATTATATTCAATAATTTCAATATTTTATATGATATTTCAATTTTATCCATTTAATTGACAAATTGAAAAAAAAATTAAAAATTTATGAAAAAAAAATTATATTCAATAATTTCAATATTTTATTTGAAATATTATTTTAATCCATTAAATTGATAAATTGAAAAAAAAAATTTATATTCAATAATTTCATTTTTTTATTTGAAATATTATTTTAATCCATTAATTTGATAAATTGAAAAAAAAAAATTTATATTCAATAATTTCATTTTTTTATTTGAAATATTATTTTAATCCATTAAATTGATAAATTGAAAAAAAAATTTATATTCAATAATTTCAATAATTTATTTGATATTCCAATTTAATCCATTTAATTGAAAATTGAAAAATAATTGAATTTTATGAAAAAAAATTATATTCAATAATTTCAATATTTTATTTGATATTTCAATTTAATCCATTAAATTGATAAATTGAAAAATAATTGAATTTTATGAAAAAAAATTATATTCAATAATTTCAATATTTTATTTGAAATATTATTTTAATCCATTAAATTGATAAATTTAAAAAAAAAGTGAATTTAAAAAAAAATTTTAAATTTATGAAAAAAAAATTATATTCAATAATTTCAATATTTTATTTGATATTTCAATTTTGTCCATTTAATTTATAAACTGAAAAAAAAATAAATTTGATGAAAAAAATTATATTCAATAATTTCAATATTTTATATGATATTTCAATTTTATCCATTTAATTGACAAATTGAAAAAAAAATTAAATTTGATGAAAAAAATGTATATAAAATAATTTCAATATATTATTTAAAATTTTAATTTAATCCATTAAATTGATAAACTGAAAAAAAAAGTAAATATAAAAAAAAATTAAAAATTTATGAAAAAAAAATTATATTCAATAATTTCAATATTTTATTTGAAATATTATTTTAATCCATTAAATTGATAAATTGAAAAAAAAAATTAAATTTGAAAAAAAAAATTTATAATCAATAATTTAATTTTTTTATTTGAAATATTATTTTAATCCATTAAATTGATAAATTGAAAAAAAAAGTGAATATAAAAAAAAATTAAAAATTTATGAAAAAAAAATTATATTCAATAATTTCAATATTTTATTTGAAATATTAATTAAATCCATTAAATTGATAAATTGAAAAAAAAAGTGAATATAAAAAAAAATTTTAAATTTATGAAAAAAAAATTATATTCAATAATTTCAATATTTTATTTGATATTTCAATTTTGTCCATTTAATTTATAAACTGAAAAAAAAATAAATCTGATGAAAAAAATTATATTCAATAATTTCAATATTTTATATGATATTTCAATTTTATCCATTTAATTGACAAATTGAAAAAAAAATTAAAAATTTATGAAAAAAAAATTATATTCAATAATTTCAATATTTTATTTGAAATATTATTTTAATCCATTAAATTGATAAATTGAAAAAAAAAATTAAATTTGAAAAAAAAAATTTATATTCAATAATTTCATTTTTTTATTTGATACTTCATTTTGATCCTATAAATTGATAAATTGAAAATAAAATTGAATTTGATGAAAAAAAAATTATATTCAATAATTTCAATATTTTATTTAAAATATTATTTTAATCCATTAAATTGATAAATTGAAAAAAAAAATAAAATTGATGAAAAAAAATTATATTCAATAATTTCAATATTTTATTTGAAATATTATTTTAATCCATTAAATTGATAAATTGAAAAAAAATTAAATTTGATGATAAAAATTATATTCAATAATTTCAATATTTTATATGATATTTCAATTTTATCCATTTAATTGACAAATTGAAAAAAAAATTAAATTTGATGAAAAAAATGTATATAAAATAATTTCAATATATTATTTAAAATTTTAATTTAATCCATTAAATTGATAAATTGAAAAAAAAAGTGAATATAAAAAAAAATTAAAAATTTATGAAAAAAAAATTATATTCAATAATTTCAATATTTTATTTGAAATATTATTTTAATCCATTAAACTGATAAATTGAAAAAAAAAATTAAATTTGAAAAAAAAAATTTATATTCAATAATTTCATTTTTTTATTTGATACTTCATTTTGATCCTATAAATTGATAAATTGAAAATAAAATTGAATTTGATGAAAAAAAAATTATATTCAATAATTTCAATATTTTATTTAAAATATTATTTTAATCCATTAAATTGATAAATTGAAAAAAAAAATAAAATTGATGAAAAAAAATTATATTCAATAATTTCAATATTTTATTTGAAATATTATTTTAATCCATTAAATTGATAAATTGAAAAAAAAATTAAATTTGATGATAAAAATTATATTCAATAATTTCAATATTTTATTTGATATTTCAATTTTATCCATTTAATTGACAAATTGAAAAAAAAATTATATTCAATAATTTCAATATTTTATTTGAAATATTATTTTAATCCATTAAATTCATAAATTGAAAAAAAAATTAAATTTGATGAAAAAAATTATATTCAATAATTTCAATATTTTATTTGATATTTCAATTTAATCCATTTAATTGATAAATTGAAAAAAAAAAATTAAATTTGAAAAAAAAAATTTATATTCAATAATTTAATTTTTTTATTTGAAATATTATTTTAATCCATTAAATTGATAAATTGAAAAAAAAATTTATATTCAATAATTTCATTTTTTTATTTGATACTTCATTTTGATCCTATAAATTGATGAATTGAAATAAAAATTGAATATAAAAAAAAATTTTAATTTTATGAAAAATAATTATATTCAATAATTTCAATATTTTATTTGAAATATTATTTTAATCCATTAAATTGATAAATTGAAAAAAAAAATAAAATTGATGAAAAAAAAATTATATTCAATAATTTCAATATTTTATTTGATATTTCAATTTTGTCCATTTAATTTATAAACTGAAAAAAAAATAAATTTGATGAAAAAAATTATATTCAATAATTTCAATATTTTATATGATATTTCAATTTTATCCATTTAATTGACAAATTGAAAAAAAAATTAAAAATTTATGAAAAAAAAATTATATTCAATAATTTCAATATTTTATTTGAAATATTATTTTAATCCATTAAATTGATAAATTGAAAAAAAAAATTTATATTCAATAATTTCATTTTTTTATTTGAAATATTATTTTAATCCATTAATTTGATAAATTGAAAAAAAAAAATTTATATTCAATAATTTCATTTTTTTATTTGAAATATTATTTTAATCCATTAAATTGATAAATTGAAAAAAAAATTTATATTCAATAATTTCAATAATTTATTTGATATTCCAATTTAATCCATTTAATTGAAAATTGAAAAATAATTGAATTTTATGAAAAAAAATTATATTCAATAATTTCAATATTTTATTTGATATTTCAATTTAATCCATTAAATTGATAAATTGAAAAATAATTGAATTTTATGAAAAAAAATTATATTCAATAATTTCAATATTTTATTTGAAATATTATTTTAATCCATTAAATTGATAAATTGAAAAAAAAAGTGAATATAAAAAAAAATTTTAAATTTATGAAAAAAAAATTATATTCAATAATTTCAATATTTTATTTGATATTTCAATTTTGTCCATTTAATTTATAAACTGAAAAAAAAATAAATTTGATGAAAAAAATTATATTCAATAATTTCAATATTTTATATGATATTTCAATTTTATCCATTTAATTGACAAATTGAAAAAAAAATTAAATTTGATGAAAAAAATGTATATAAAATAATTTCAATATATTATTTAAAATTTTAATTTAATCCATTAAATTGATAAACTGAAAAAAAAAGTAAATATAAAAAAAAATTAAAAATTTATGAAAAAAAAATTATATTCAATAATTTCAATATTTTATTTGAAATATTATTTTAATCCATTAAATTGATAAATTGAAAAAAAAAATTAAATTTGAAAAAAAAAATTTATAATCAATAATTTAATTTTTTTATTTGAAATATTATTTTAATCCATTAAATTGATAAATTGAAAAAAAAAGTGAATATAAAAAAAAATTAAAAATTTATGAAAAAAAAATTATATTCAATAATTTCAATATTTTATTTGAAATATTAATTAAATCCATTAAATTGATAAATTGAAAAAAAAAGTGAATATAAAAAAAAATTTTAAATTTATGAAAAAAAAATTATATTCAATAATTTCAATATTTTATTTGATATTTCAATTTTGTCCATTTAATTTATAAACTGAAAAAAAAATAAATCTGATGAAAAAAATTATATTCAATAATTTCAATATTTTATATGATATTTCAATTTTATCCATTTAATTGACAAATTGAAAAAAAAATTAAAAATTTATGAAAAAAAAATTATATTCAATAATTTCAATATTTTATTTGAAATATTATTTTAATCCATTAAATTGATAAATTGAAAAAAAAAATTAAATTTGAAAAAAAAAATTTATATTCAATAATTTCATTTTTTTATTTGATACTTCATTTTGATCCTATAAATTGATAAATTGAAAATAAAATTGAATTTGATGAAAAAAAAATTATATTCAATAATTTCAATATTTTATTTAAAATATTATTTTAATCCATTAAATTGATAAATTGAAAAAAAAAATAAAATTGATGAAAAAAAATTATATTCAATAATTTCAATATTTTATTTGAAATATTATTTTAATCCATTAAATTGATAAATTGAAAAAAAATTAAATTTGATGATAAAAATTATATTCAATAATTTCAATATTTTATATGATATTTCAATTTTATCCATTTAATTGACAAATTGAAAAAAAAATTAAATTTGATGAAAAAAATGTATATAAAATAATTTCAATATATTATTTAAAATTTTAATTTAATCCATTAAATTGATAAATTGAAAAAAAAAGTGAATATAAAAAAAAATTAAAAATTTATGAAAAAAAAATTATATTCAATAATTTCAATATTTTATTTGAAATATTATTTTAATCCATTAAATTGATAAATTGAAAAAAAAAATTAAATTTGAAAAAAAAAATTTATATTCAATAATTTCATTTTTTTATTTGATACTTCATTTTGATCCTATAAATTGATAAATTGAAAAAAAAAATAAAATTGATGAAAAAAAATTATATTCAATAATTTCAATATTTTATTTGAAATATTATTTTAATCCATTAAATTGATAAATTGAAAAAAAAATTAAATTTGATGATAAAAATTATATTCAATAATTTCAATATTTTATTTGATATTTCAATTTTATCCATTTAATTGACAAATTGAAAAAAAAATTATATTCAATAATTTCAATATTTTATTTGAAATATTATTTTAATCCATTAAATTCATAAATTGAAAAAAAAATTAAATTTGATGAAAAAAATTATATTCAATAATTTCAATATTTTATTTGATATTTCAATTTAATCCATTTTATTGATAAATTGAAAAAAAAAAATTAAATTTGAAAAAAAAAATTTATATTCAATAATTTAATTTTTTTATTTGAAATATTATTTTAATCCATTAAATTGATAAATTGAAAAAAAAATTTATATTCAATAATTTCAATATTTTATTTGAAATATTATTTTAATCCATTAAATTGATAAATTGAAAAAAAAAATAAAATTGATGAAAAAAAAATTATATTCAATAATTTCAATATTTTATTTGATATTTCAATTTAATCCATTAAATTGATAAATTGAAAAATAATTGAATTTTATGAAAAAAAATTATATTCAATAATTTCAATATTTTATTTGAAATATTATTTTAATCCATTAAATTGATAAATTGAAAAAAAAAGTGAATATAAAAAAAAATTTTAAATTTATGAAAAAAAAATTATATTCAATAATTTCAATATTTTATTTGATATTTCAATTTTGTCCATTTAATTTATAAACTGAAAAAAAAATAAATTTGATGAAAAAAATTATATTCAATAATTTCAATATTTTATATGATATTTCAATTTTATCCATTTAATTGACAAATTGAAAAAAAAATTAAAAATTTATAAAAAAAAAATTATATTCAATAATTTCAATATTTTATTTGAAATATTATTTTAATCCATTAAATTGATAAATTGAAAAAAAAAATTTATATTCAATAATTTCATTTTTTTATTTGAAATATTATTTTAATCCATTAATTTGATAAATTGAAAAAAAAAAATTTATATTCAATAATTTCATTTTTTTATTTGAAATATTATTTTAATCCATTAAATTGATAAATTAAAAAAATTTATATTCAATAATTTCAATAATTTATTTGATATTCCAATTTAATCCATTTAATTGAAAATTGAAAAATAATTGAATTTTATGAAAAAAAATTATATTCAATAATTTCAATATTTTATTTGATATTTCAATTTAATCCATTAAATTGATAAATTGAAAAATAATTGAATTTTATGAAAAAAAATTATATTCAATAATTTCAATATTTTATTTGAAATATTATTTTAATCCATTAAATTGATAAATTGAAAAAAAAAGTGAATATAAAAAAAAATTAAAAATTTATGAAAAAAAAATTATATTCAATAATTTCAATATTTTATTTGAAATATTAATTAAATCCATTAAATTGATAAATTGAAAAAAAAAGTGAATATAAAAAAAAATTTTAAATTTATGAAAAAAAAATTATATTCAATAATTTCAATATTTTATTTGATATTTCAATTTTGTCCATTTAATTTATAAACTGAAAAAAAAATAAATTTGATGAAAAAAATTATATTCAATAATTTCAATATTTTATATGATATTTCAATTTTATCCATTTAATTGACAAATTGAAAAAAAAATTAAATTTGATGAAAAAAATGTATATAAAATAATTTCAATATATTATTTAAAATTTTAATTTAATCCATTAAATTGATAAATTGAAAAAAAAAGTAAATATAAAAAAAAATTAAAAATTTATGAAAAAAAAATTATATTCAATAATTTCAATATTTTATTTGAAATATTATTTTAATCCATTAAATTGATAAATTGAAAAAAAAAATTAAATTTGAAAAAAAAAATTTATAATCAATAATTTAATTTTTTTATTTGAAATATTATTTTAATCCATTAAATTGATAAATTGAAAAAAAAAGTGAATATAAAAAAAAATTAAAAATTTATGAAAAAAAAATTATATTCAATAATTTCAATATTTTATTTGAAATATTAATTAAATCCATTAAATTGATAAATTGAAAAAAAAAGTGAATATAAAAAAAAATTTTAAATTTATGAAAAAAAAATTATATTCAATAATTTCAATATTTTATTTGAAATATTATTTTAATCCATTAAATTGATAAATTGAAAAAAAAAATTAAATTTGAAAAAAAAAATTTATATTCAATAATTTCATTTTTTTATTTGATACTTCATTTTGATCCTATAAATTGATAAATTGAAAATAAAATTGAATTTGATGAAAAAAAAATTATATTCAATAATTTCAATATTTTATTTAAAATATTATTTTAATCCATTAAATTGATAAATTGAAAAAAAAAATAAAATTGATGAAAAAAAATTATATTCAATAATTTCAATATTTTATTTGAAATATTATTTTAATCCATTAAATTGATAAATTGAAAAAAAATTAAATTTGATGATAAAAATTATATTCAATAATTTCAATATTTTATATGATATTTCAATTTTATCCATTTAATTGACAAATTGAAAAAAAAATTAAATTTGATGAAAAAAATGTATATAAAATAATTTCAATATATTATTTAAAATTTTAATTTAATCCATTAAATTGATAAATTGAAAAAAAAAGTGAATATAAAAAAAAATTAAAAATTTATGAAAAAAAAATTATATTCAATAATTTCAATATTTTATTTGAAATATTATTTTAATCCATTAAATTGATAAATTGAAAAAAAAAATTAAATTTGAAAAAAAAAATTTATATTCAATAATTTCATTTTTTTATTTGATACTTCATTTTGATCCTATAAATTGATAAATTGAAAATAAAATTGAATTTGATGAAAAAAAAATTATATTCAATAATTTCAATATTTTATTTAAAATATTATTTTAATCCATTAAATTGATAAATTGAAAAAAAAAATAAAATTGATGAAAAAAAATTATATTCAATAATTTCAATATTTTATTTGAAATATTATTTTAATCCATTAAATTGATAAATTGAAAAAAAAATTAAATTTGATGATAAAAATTATATTCAATAATTTCAATATTTTATTTGATATTTCAATTTTATCCATTTAATTGACAAATTGAAAAAAAAATTATATTCAATAATTTCAATATTTTATTTGAAATATTATTTTAATCCATTAAATTCATAAATTGAAAAAAAAATTAAATTTGATGAAAAAAATTATATTCAATAATTTCAATATTTTATTTGATATTTCAATTTAATCCATTTAATTGATAAATTGAAAAAAAAAAATTAAATTTGAAAAAAAAAATTTATATTCAATAATTTAATTTTTTTATTTGAAATATTATTTTAATCCATTAAATTGATAAATTGAAAAAAAAATTTATATTCAATAATTTCATTTTTTTATTTGATACTTCATTTTGATCCTATAAATTGATGAATTGAAATAAAAATTGAATATAAAAAAAAATTTTAATTTTATGAAAAATAATTATATTCAATAATTTCAATATTTTATTTGAAATATTATTTTAATCCATTAAATTGATAAATTGAAAAAAAAAGTGAATATAAAAAAAAATTAAAAATTTATGAAAAAAAAATTATATTCAATAATTTCAAAATTTTATTTGAAATATTAATTAAATCCATTAAATTGATAAATTGAAAAAAAAAAGTGAATATAAAAAAAAATTTTAAATTTATGAAAAAAAAATTATATTCAATAATTTCAATATTTTATTTGATATTTCAATTTTGTCCATTTAATTTATAAACTGAAAAAAAAATAAATTTGATGAAAAAAATTATATTCAATAATTTCAATATTTTATATGATATTTCAATTTTATCCATTTAATTGACAAATTGAAAAAAAAATTAAAAATTTATGAAAAAAAAATTATATTCAATAATTTCAATATTTTATTTGAAATATTATTTTAATCCATTAAATTGATAAATTGAAAAAAAAAATTTATATTCAATAATTTCATTTTTTTATTTGAAATATTATTTTAATCCATTAATTTGATAAATTGAAAAAAAAAAATTTATATTCAATAATTTCATTTTTTTATTTGAAATATTATTTTAATCCATTAAATTGATAAATTGAAAAAAAAATTTATATTCAATAATTTCAATATTTTATTTGATATTCCAATTTAATCCATTTAATTGATAAATTGAAAAATAATTGAATTTTATGAAAAAAAATTATATTCAATAATTTCAATATTTTATTTGATATTTCAATTTTATCCATTTAATTGATAAATTGAAAAATAATTGAATTTTATGAAAAAAAAATTATATTCAATAATTTCAATATTTTATTTGAAATATTAATTAAATCCATTAAATTGATAAATTGAAAAAAAAGTGAATATACAAAAAAATTAAAAATTTATGAAAAAAAAATTATATTCAATAATTTCAATATTTTATTTGAAATATTATTTTAATCCATTAAATTGATAAATTGAAAAAAAAAATTAAATTTGAAAAAAAAAATTTATAATCAATAATTTAATTTTTTTATTTGAAATATTATTTTAATCCATTAAATTGATAAATTGAAAAAAAAAGTGAATATAAAAAAAAATTAAAAATTTATGAAAAAAAAATTATATTCAATAATTTCAATATTTTATTTGAAATATTAATTAAATCCATTAAATTTATAAATTGAAAAAAAAAGTGAATATAAAAAAAAATTTTAAATTTATGAAAAAAAAATTATATTCAATAATTTCAATATTTTATTTGATATTTCAATTTTGTCCATTTAATTTATAAACTGAAAAAAAAATAAATCTGATGAAAAAAATTATATTCAATAATTTCAATATTTTATATGATATTTCAATTTTATCCATTTAATTGACAAATTGAAAAAAAAATTAAAAATTTATGAAAAAAAAATTATATTCAATAATTTCAATATTTTATTTGAAATATTATTTTAATCCATTAAATTGATAAATTGAAAAAAAAAATTTATATTCAATAATTTCATTTTTTTATTTGAAATATTATTTTAATCCATTAATTTGATAAATTGAAAAAAAAAAATTTATATTCAATAATTTCATTTTTTTATTTGAAATATTATTTTAATCCATTAAATTGATAAATTGAAAAAAAAATTTATATTCAATAATTTCAATAATTTATTTGATATTCCAATTTAATCCATTTAATTGAAAATTGAAAAATAATTGAATTTTATGAAAAAAAATTATATTCAATAATTTCAATATTTTATTTGATATTTCAATTTAATCCATTAAATTGATAAATTGAAAAATAATTGAATTTTATGAAAAAAAATTATATTCAATAATTTCAATATTTTATTTGAAATATTATTTTAATCCATTAAATTGATAAATTGAAAAAAAAAAAATAAAATTGATGAAAAAAAATTATATGCAATAATTTCAATATTTTATTTGATATTTCAATTTTATCCATTAAATTGATAAATTGAAAAATAATTGAATTTTATGAAAAAAAAATTATATTCAATAATTTCAATATTTTATTTGAAATATTATTTTAATCCATTTAATTGATAAATTGAAAAAAAAAAATTAAATTTGAAAAAAAAAATTTATATTCAATAATTTAATTTTTTTATTTGAAATATTATTTTAATCCATTAAATTAATAAATTGAAAAAAAAAAATTTATATTTAATAATTTCATTTTTTTATTTGATACTTCATTTTGATCCTATAAATTGATAAATTGAAAATAAAATTGAATTTGATGAAAAAAAATATATTCAATAATTTCAATATTTTATTTGAAATATTATTTTAATCCATTAAATTGATAAATTGAAAAATAAATTGAATTTTATGAAAAAAATTATATTCAATAATTTCAATATTTTATTTGAAATATTATTTTAATCCATTAAATTGATAAATTGAAAAAAAATTGAATTTGATGAAAAAAAAATTATTTTCAATAATTTCAATATTTTATTTGATATTTCAATTTAATCCATTTAATTGATAAATTGAAAAAAAAGTGAATATACAAAAAAATTTAAAATTTATGAAAAAAAAATTATATTCAATAATTTCAATATTTTATTTGATATTTCAATTTAATCCATTAAATTGATAAATTGAAAAATAATTGAATTTTATGAAAAAAAATTATATTCAATAATTTCAATATTTTATTTGAAATATTATTTTAATCCATTAAATTGATAAATTGAAAAAAAAAGTGAATATAAAAAAAAATTTTAAATTTATGAAAAAAAAATTATATTCAATAATTTCAATATTTTATTTGATATTTCAATTTTGTCCATTTAATTTATAAACTGAAAAAAAAATAAATTTGATGAAAAAAATTATATTCAATAATTTCAATATTTTATATGATATTTCAATTTTATCCATTTAATTGACAAATTGAAAAAAAAATTAAATTTGATGAAAAAAATGTATATAAAATAATTTCAATATATTATTTAAAATTTTAATTTAATCCATTAAATTGATAAATTGAAAAAAAAAGTGAATATAAAAAAAAATTAAAAATTTATGAAAAAAAAATTATATTCAATAATTTCAAAATTTTATTTGAAATATTAATTAAATCCATTAAATTGATAAATTGAAAAAAAAAGTGAATATAAAAAAAAATTTTAAATTTATGAAAAAAAAATTATATTCAATAATTTCAATATTTTATTTGATATTTCAATTTTGTCCATTTAATTTATAAACTGAAAAAAAAATAAATTTGATGAAAAAAATTATATTCAATAATTTCAATATTTTATATGATATTTCAATTTTATCCATTTAATTGACAAATTGAAAAAAAAATTAAAAATTTATGAAAAAAAAATTATATTCAATAATTTCAATATTTTATTTGAAATATTATTTTAATCCATTAAATTGATAAATTGAAAAAAAAAATTTATATTCAATAATTTCATTTTTTTATTTGAAATATTATTTTAATCCATTAATTTGATAAATTGAAAAAAAAAAATTTATATTCAATAATTTCATTTTTTTATTTGAAATATTATTTTAATCCATTAAATTGATAAATTGAAAAAAAAATTTATATTCAATAATTTCAATATTTTATTTGATATTCCAATTTAATCCATTTAATTGATAAATTGAAAAATAATTGAATTTTATGAAAAAAAATTATATTCAATAATTTCAATATTTTATTTGATATTTCAATTTTATCCATTTAATTGATAAATTGAAAAATAATTGAATTTTATGAAAAAAAAATT
The DNA here is from genome assembly GCA_034509805.1 of Sipha maydis. Lineage (NCBI taxonomy): Eukaryota > Metazoa > Arthropoda > Insecta > Hemiptera > Aphididae > Sipha > Sipha maydis. Next base: position 43,041 of record JASXSY010000421.1, read on the forward strand.
ATATTCAATAATTTCAATATTTTATTTGAAATATTAATTAAATCCATTAAATTGATAAATTGAAAAAAAAGTGAATATACAAAAAAATTTAAAATTTATGAAAAAAAAATTATATTCAATAATTTCAATATTTTATTTGATATTTCAATTTTGTCCATTTAATTTATAAACTGAAAAAAAAATAAATTTGATGAAAAAAATTATATTCAATAATTTCAATATTTTATATGATATTTCAATTTTATCCATTTAATTGACAAATTGAAAAAAAAATTAAAAATTTATGAAAAAAAAATTATATTCAATAATTTCAATATTTTATTTGAAATATTATTTTAATCCATTAAATTGATAAATTGAAAAAAAAAATTTATATTCAATAATTTCATTTTTTTATTTGAAATATTATTTTAATCCATTAATTTGATAAATTGAAAAAAAAAAATTTATATTCAATAATTTCATTTTTTTATTTGAAATATTATTTTAATCCATTAAATTGATAAATTGAAAAAAAAATTTATATTCAATAATTTCAATATTTTATTTGATATTCCAATTTAATCCATTTAATTGATAAATTGAAAAATAATTGAATTTTATGAAAAAAAATTATATTCAATAATTTCAATATTTTATTTGATATTTCAATTTTATCCATTTAATTGATAAATTGAAAAATAATTGAATTTTATGAAAAAAAAATTATATTCAATAATTTCAATATTTTATTTGAAATATTAATTAAATCCATTAAATTGATAAATTGAAAAAAAAGTGAATATACAAAAAAATTTAAAATTTATGAAAAAAAAATTATATTCAATAATTTCAATATTTTATTTGATATTTCAATTTTGTCCATTTAATTTATAAACTGAAAAAAAAATAAATTTGATGAAAAAAATTATATTCAATAATTTCAATATTTTATATGATATTTCAATTTTATCCATTTAATTGACAAATTGAAAAAAAAATTAAAAATTTATGAAAAAAAAATTATATTCAATAATTTCAATATTTTATTTGAAATATTATTTTAATCCATTAAATTGATAAATTGAAAAAAAAAATTTATATTCAATAATTTCATTTTTTTATTTGAAATATTATTTTAATCCATTAATTTGATAAATTGAAAAAAAAAAATTTATATTCAATAATTTCATTTTTTTATTTGAAATATTATTTTAATCCATTAAATTGATAAATTGAAAAAAAAATTTATATTCAATAATTTCAATAATTTATTTGATATTCCAATTTAATCCATTTAATTGAAAATTGAAAAATAATTGAATTTTATGAAAAAAAATTATATTCAATAATTTCAATATTTTATTTGATATTTCAATTTAATCCATTAAATTGATAAATTGAAAAATAATTGAATTTTATGAAAAAAAATTATATTCAATAATTTCAATATTTTATTTGAAATATTATTTTAATCCATTAAATTGATAAATTTAAAAAAAAAGTGAATATAAAAAAAAATTTTAAATTTATGAAAAAAAAATTATATTCAATAATTTCAATATTTTATTTGATATTTCAATTTTGTCCATTTAATTTATAAACTGAAAAAAAAATAAATTTGATGAAAAAAATTATATTCAATAATTTCAATATTTTATATGATATTTCAATTTTATCCATTTAATTGACAAATTGAAAAAAAAATTAAATTTGATGAAAAAAATGTATATAAAATAATTTCAATATATTATTTAAAATTTTAATTTAATCCATTAAATTGATAAACTGAAAAAAAAAGTAAATATAAAAAAAAATTAAAAATTTATGAAAAAAAAATTATATTCAATAATTTCAATATTTTATTTGAAATATTATTTTAATCCATTAAATTGATAAATTGAAAAAAAAAATTAAATTTGAAAAAAAAAATTTATAATCAATAATTTAATTTTTTTATTTGAAATATTATTTTAATCCATTAAATTGATAAATTGAAAAAAAAAGTGAATATAAAAAAAAATTAAAAATTTATGAAAAAAAAATTATATTCAATAATTTCAATATTTTATTTGAAATATTAATTAAATCCATTAAATTGATAAATTGAAAAAAAAAGTGAATATAAAAAAAAATTTTAAATTTATGAAAAAAAAATTATATTCAATAATTTCAATATTTTATTTGATATTTCAATTTTGTCCATTTAATTTATAAACTGAAAAAAAAATAAATCTGATGAAAAAAATTATATTCAATAATTTCAATATTTTATATGATATTTCAATTTTATCCATTTAATTGACAAATTGAAAAAAAAATTAAAAATTTATGAAAAAAAAATTATATTCAATAATTTCAATATTTTATTTGAAATATTATTTTAATCCATTAAATTGATAAATTGAAAAAAAAAATTAAATTTATGAAAAAAAAATTATATTCAATAATTTCAATATTTTATTTGAAATATTAATTAAATCCATTAAATTGATAAATTGAAAAAAAAAGTGAATATAAAAAAAAATTTTAAATTTATGAAAAAAAAATTATATTCAATAATTTCAATATTTTATTTGATATTTCAATTTTGTCCATTTAATTTATAAACTGAAAAAAAAATAAATTTGATGAAAAAAATTATATTCAATAATTTCAATATTTTATATGATATTTCAATTTTATCCATTTAATTGACAAATTGAAAAAAAAATTAAATTTGATGAAAAAAATGTATATAAAATAATTTCAATATATTATTTAAAATTTTAATTTAATCCATTAAATTGATAAATTGAAAAAAAAAGTAAATATAAAAAAAAATTAAAAATTTATGAAAAAAAAATTATATTCAATAATTTCAATATTTTATTTGAAATATTATTTTAATCCATTAAATTGATAAATTGAAAAAAAAAATTAAATTTGAAAAAAAAAATTTATAATCAATAATTTAATTTTTTTATTTGAAATATTATTTTAATCCATTAAATTGATAAATTGAAAAAAAAAGTGAATATAAAAAAAAATTAAAAATTTATGAAAAAAAAATTATATTCAATAATTTCAATATTTTATTTGAAATATTAATTAAATCCATTAAATTGATAAATTGAAAAAAAAAGTGAATATAAAAAAAAATTTTAAATTTATGAAAAAAAAATTATATTCAATAATTTCAATATTTTATTTGAAATATTATTTTAATCCATTAAATTGATAAATTGAAAAAAAAAATTAAATTTGAAAAAAAAAATTTATATTCAATAATTTCATTTTTTTATTTGATACTTCATTTTGATCCTATAAATTGATAAATTGAAAATAAAATTGAATTTGATGAAAAAAAAATTATATTCAATAATTTCAATATTTTATTTAAAATATTATTTTAATCCATTAAATTGATAAATTGAAAAAAAAAATAAAATTGATGAAAAAAAATTATATTCAATAATTTCAATATTTTATTTGAAATATTATTTTAATCCATTAAATTGATAAATTGAAAAAAAATTAAATTTGATGATAAAAATTATATTCAATAATTTCAATATTTTATATGATATTTCAATTTTATCCATTTAATTGACAAATTGAAAAAAAAATTAAATTTGATGAAAAAAATGTATATAAAATAATTTCAATATATTATTTAAAATTTTAATTTAATCCATTAAATTGATAAATTGAAAAAAAAAGTGAATATAAAAAAAAATTAAAAATTTATGAAAAAAAAATTATATTCAATAATTTCAATATTTTATTTGAAATATTATTTTAATCCATTAAATTGATAAATTGAAAAAAAAAATTAAATTTGAAAAAAAAAATTTATATTCAATAATTTCATTTTTTTATTTGATACTTCATTTTGATCCTATAAATTGATAAATTGAAAATAAAATTGAATTTGATGAAAAAAAAATTATATTCAATAATTTCAATATTTTATTTAAAATATTATTTTAATCCATTAAATTGATAAATTGAAAAAAAAAATAAAATTGATGAAAAAAAATTATATTCAATAATTTCAATATTTTATTTGAAATATTATTTTAATCCATTAAATTGATAAATTGAAAAAAAAATTAAATTTGATGATAAAAATTATATTCAATAATTTCAATATTTTATTTGATATTTCAATTTTATCCATTTAATTGACAAATTGAAAAAAAAATTATATTCAATAATTTCAATATTTTATTTGAAATATTATTTTAATCCATTAAATTCATAAATTGAAAAAAAAATTAAATTTGATGAAAAAAATTATATTCAATAATTTCAATATTTTATTTGATATTTCAATTTAATCCATTTAATTGATAAATTGAAAAAAAAAAATTAAATTTGAAAAAAAAAATTTATATTCAATAATTTAATTTTTTTATTTGAAATATTATTTTAATCCATTAAATTGATAAATTGAAAAAAAAATTTATATTCAATAATTTCATTTTTTTATTTGATACTTCATTTTGATCCTATAAATTGATGAATTGAAATAAAAATTGAATATAAAAAAAAATTTTAATTTTATGAAAAATAATTATATTCAATAATTTCAATATTTTATTTGAAATATTATTTTAATCCATTAAATTGATAAATTGAAAAAAAAAGTGAATATAAAAAAAAATTAAAAATTTATGAAAAAAAAATTATATTCAATAATTTCAAAATTTTATTTGAAATATTAATTAAATCCATTAAATTGATAAATTGAAAAAAAAAGTGAATATAAAAAAAAATTTTAAATTTATGAAAAAAAAATTATATTCAATAATTTCAATATTTTATTTGATATTTCAATTTTGTCCATTTAATTTATAAACTGAAAAAAAAATAAATTTGATGAAAAAAATTATATTCAATAATTTCAATATTTTATATGATATTTCAATTTTATCCATTTAATTGACAAATTGAAAAAAAAATTAAAAATTTATGAAAAAAAAATTATATTCAATAATTTCAATATTTTATTTGAAATATTATTTTAATCCATTAAATTGATAAATTGAAAAAAAAAATTTATATTCAATAATTTCATTTTTTTATTTGAAATATTATTTTAATCCATTAATTTGATAAATTGAAAAAAAAAAATTTATATTCAATAATTTCATTTTTTTATTTGAAATATTATTTTAATCCATTAAATTGATAAATTGAAAAAAAAATTTATATTCAATAATTTCAATATTTTATTTGATATTCCAATTTAATCCATTTAATTGATAAATTGAAAAATAATTGAATTTTATGAAAAAAAATTATATTCAATAATTTCAATATTTTATTTGATATTTCAATTTTATCCATTTAATTGATAAATTGAAAAATAATTGAATTTTATGAAAAAAAAATTATATTCAATAATTTCAATATTTTATTTGAAATATTAATTAAATCCATTAAATTGATAAATTGAAAAAAAAGTGAATATACAAAAAAATTAAAAATTTATGAAAAAAAAATTATATTCAATAATTTCAATATTTTATTTGAAATATTATTTTAATCCATTAAATTGATAAATTGAAAAAAAAAATTAAATTTGAAAAAAAAAATTTATAATCAATAATTTAATTTTTTTATTTGAAATATTATTTTAATCCATTAAATTGATAAATTGAAAAAAAAAGTGAATATAAAAAAAAATTAAAAATTTATGAAAAAAAAATTATATTCAATAATTTCAATATTTTATTTGAAATATTAATTAAATCCATTAAATTGATAAATTGAAAAAAAAAATAAAATTGATGAAAAAAAATTATATTCAATAATTTCAATATTTTATTTGAAATATTATTTTAATCCATTAAATTGATAAATTGAAAAAAAATTAAATTTGATGATAAAAATTATATTCAATAATTTCAATATTTTATATGATATTTCAATTTTATCCATTTAATTGACAAATTGAAAAAAAAATTAAATTTGATGAAAAAAATGTATATAAAATAATTTCAATATATTATTTAAAATTTTAATTTAATCCATTAAATTGATAAATTGAAAAAAAAAGTGAATATAAAAAAAAATTAAAAATTTATGAAAAAAAAATTATATTCAATAATTTCAATATTTTATTTGAAATATTATTTTAATCCATTAAACTGATAAATTGAAAAAAAAAATTAAATTTGAAAAAAAAAATTTATATTCAATAATTTCATTTTTTTATTTGATACTTCATTTTGATCCTATAAATTGATAAATTGAAAATAAAATTGAATTTGATGAAAAAAAAATTATATTCAATAATTTCAATATTTTATTTAAAATATTATTTTAATCCATTAAATTGATAAATTGAAAAAAAAAATAAAATTGATGAAAAAAAATTATATTCAATAATTTCAATATTTTATTTGAAATATTATTTTAATCCATTAAATTGATAAATTGAAAAAAAAATTAAATTTGATGATAAAAATTATATTCAATAATTTCAATATTTTATTTGATATTTCAATTTTATCCATTTAATTGACAAATTGAAAAAAAAATTATATTCAATAATTTCAATATTTTATTTGAAATATTATTTTAATCCATTAAATTCATAAATTGAAAAAAAAATTAAATTTGATGAAAAAAATTATATTCAATAATTTCAATATTTTATTTGATATTTCAATTTAATCCATTTTATTGATAAATTGAAAAAAAAAAATTAAATTTGAAAAAAAAAATTTATATTCAATAATTTAATTTTTTTATTTGAAATATTATTTTAATCCATTAAATTGATAAATTGAAAAAAAAATTTATATTCAATAATTTCATTTTTTTATTTGATACTTCATTTTGATCCTATAAATTGATGAATTGAAATAAAAATTGAATATAAAAAAAAATTTTAATTTTATGAAAAATAATTATATTCAATAATTTCAATATTTTATTTGAAATATTATTTTAATCCATTAAATTGATAAATTGAAAAAAAAAATAAAATTGATGAAAAAAAAATTATATTCAATAATTTCAATATTTTATTTGATATTTCAATTTAATCCATTAAATTGATAAATTGAAAAATAATTGAATTTTATGAAAAAAAATTATATTCAATAATTTCAATATTTTATTTGAAATATTATTTTAATCCATTAAATTGATAAATTGAAAAAAAAAGTGAATATAAAAAAAAATTTTAAATTTATGAAAAAAAAATTATATTCAATAATTTCAATATTTTATTTGATATTTCAATTTTGTCCATTTAATTTATAAACTGAAAAAAAAATAAATTTGATGAAAAAAATTATATTCAATAATTTCAATATTTTATATGATATTTCAATTTTATCCATTTAATTGACAAATTGAAAAAAAAATTAAAAATTTATGAAAAAAAAATTATATTCAATAATTTCAATATTTTATTTGAAATATTATTTTAATCCATTAAATTGATAAATTGAAAAAAAAAATTAAATTTGAAAAAAAAAATTTATATTCAATAATTTCATTTTTTTATTTGATACTTCATTTTGATCCTATAAATTGATAAATTGAAAAAAAAAATAAAATTGATGAAAAAAAATTATATTCAATAATTTCAATATTTTATTTGAAATATTATTTTAATCCATTAAATTGATAAATTGAAAAAAAAATTAAATTTGATGATAAAAATTATATTCAATAATTTCAATATTTTATTTGATATTTCAATTTTATCCATTTAATTGACAAATTGAAAAAAAAATTATATTCAATAATTTCAATATTTTATTTGAAATATTATTTTAATCCATTAAATTCATAAATTGAAAAAAAAATTAAATTTGATGAAAAAAATTATATTCAATAATTTCAATATTTTATTTGATATTTCAATTTAATCCATTTTATTGATAAATTGAAAAAAAAAAATTAAATTTGAAAAAAAAAATTTATATTCAATAATTTAATTTTTTTATTTGAAATATTATTTTAATCCATTAAATTGATAAATTGAAAAAAAAATTTATATTCAATAATTTCAATATTTTATTTGAAATATTATTTTAATCCATTAAATTGATAAATTGAAAAAAAAAATAAAATTGATGAAAAAAAAATTATATTCAATAATTTCAATATTTTATTTGATATTTCAATTTAATCCATTAAATTGATAAATTGAAAAATAATTGAATTTTATGAAAAAAAATTATATTCAATAATTTCAATATTTTATTTGAAATATTATTTTAATCCATTAAATTGATAAATTGAAAAAAAAAGTGAATATAAAAAAAAATTTTAAATTTATGAAAAAAAAATTATATTCAATAATTTCAATATTTTATTTGATATTTCAATTTTGTCCATTTAATTTATAAACTGAAAAAAAAATAAATTTGATGAAAAAAATTATATTCAATAATTTCAATATTTTATATGATATTTCAATTTTATCCATTTAATTGACAAATTGAAAAAAAAATTAAAAATTTATGAAAAAAAAATTATATTCAATAATTTCAATATTTTATTTGAAATATTATTTTAATCCATTAAATTGATAAATTGAAAAAAAAAATTTATATTCAATAATTTCATTTTTTTATTTGAAATATTATTTTAATCCATTAATTTGATAAATTGAAAAAAAAAAATTTATATTCAATAATTTCATTTTTTTATTTGAAATATTATTTTAATCCATTAAATTGATAAATTGAAAAAAAAATTTATATTCAATAATTTCAATAATTTATTTGATATTCCAATTTAATCCATTTAATTGAAAATTGAAAAATAATTGAATTTTATGAAAAAAAATTATATTCAATAATTTCAATATTTTATTTGATATTTCAATTTAATCCATTAAATTGATAAATTGAAAAATAATTGAATTTTATGAAAAAAAATTATATTCAATAATTTCAATATTTTATTTGAAATATTATTTTAATCCATTAAATTGATAAATTGAAAAAAAAAGTGAATATAAAAAAAAATTAAAAATTTATGAAAAAAAAATTATATTCAATAATTTCAATATTTTATTTGAAATATTAATTAAATCCATTAAATTGATAAATTGAAAAAAAAAGTGAATATAAAAAAAAATTTTAAATTTATGAAAAAAAAATTATATTCAATAATTTCAATATTTTATTTGATATTTCAATTTTGTCCATTTAATTTATAAACTGAAAAAAAAATAAATTTGATGAAAAAAATTATATTCAATAATTTCAATATTTTATATGATATTTCAATTTTATCCATTTAATTGACAAATTGAAAAAAAAATTAAATTTGATGAAAAAAATGTATATAAAATAATTTCAATATATTATTTAAAATTTTAATTTAATCCATTAAATTGATAAATTGAAAAAAAAAGTAAATATAAAAAAAAATTAAAAATTTATGAAAAAAAAATTATATTCAATAATTTCAATATTTTATTTGAAATATTATTTTAATCCATTAAATTGATAAATTGAAAAAAAAAATTAAATTTGAAAAAAAAAATTTATAATCAATAATTTAATTTTTTTATTTGAAATATTATTTTAATCCATTAAATTGATAAATTGAAAAAAAAAGTGAATATAAAAAAAAATTAAAAATTTATGAAAAAAAAATTATATTCAATAATTTCAATATTTTATTTGAAATATTAATTAAATCCATTAAATTGATAAATTGAAAAAAAAAGTGAATATAAAAAAAAATTTTAAATTTATGAAAAAAAAATTATATTCAATAATTTCAATATTTTATTTGAAATATTATTTTAATCCATTAAATTGATAAATTGAAAAAAAAAATTAAATTTGAAAAAAAAAATTTATATTCAATAATTTCATTTTTTTATTTGATACTTCATTTTGATCCTATAAATTGATAAATTGAAAATAAAATTGAATTTGATGAAAAAAAAATTATATTCAATAATTTCAATATTTTATTTAAAATATTATTTTAATCCATTAAATTGATAAATTGAAAAAAAAAATAAAATTGATGAAAAAAAATTATATTCAATAATTTCAATATTTTATTTGAAATATTATTTTAATCCATTAAATTGATAAATTGAAAAAAAATTAAATTTGATGATAAAAATTATATTCAATAATTTCAATATTTTATATGATATTTCAATTTTATCCATTTAATTGACAAATTGAAAAAAAAATTAAATTTGATGAAAAAAATGTATATAAAATAATTTCAATATATTATTTAAAATTTTAATTTAATCCATTAAATTGATAAATTGAAAAAAAAAGTGAATATAAAAAAAAATTAAAAATTTATGAAAAAAAAATTATATTCAATAATTTCAATATTTTATTTGAAATATTATTTTAATCCATTAAATTGATAAATTGAAAAAAAAAATTAAATTTGAAAAAAAAAATTTATATTCAATAATTTCATTTTTTTATTTGATACTTCATTTTGATCCTATAAATTGATAAATTGAAAATAAAATTGAATTTGATGAAAAAAAAATTATATTCAATAATTTCAATATTTTATTTAAAATATTATTTTAATCCATTAAATTGATAAATTGAAAAAAAAAATAAAATTGATGAAAAAAAATTATATTCAATAATTTCAATATTTTATTTGAAATATTATTTTAATCCATTAAATTGATAAATTGAAAAAAAAATTAAATTTGATGATAAAAATTATATTCAATAATTTCAATATTTTATTTGATATTTCAATTTTATCCATTTAATTGACAAATTGAAAAAAAAATTATATTCAATAATTTCAATATTTTATTTGAAATATTATTTTAATCCATTAAATTCATAAATTGAAAAAAAAATTAAATTTGATGAAAAAAATTATATTCAATAATTTCAATATTTTATTTGATATTTCAATTTAATCCATTTAATTGATAAATTGAAAAAAAAAAATTAAATTTGAAAAAAAAAATTTATATTCAATAATTTAATTTTTTTATTTGAAATATTATTTTAATCCATTAAATTGATAAATTGAAAAAAAATTTATATTCAATAATTTCATTTTTTTATTTGATACTTCATTTTGATCCTATAAATTGATGAATTGAAATAAAAATTGAATATAAAAAAAAATTTTAATTTTATGAAAAATAATTATATTCAATAATTTCAATATTTTATTTGAAATATTATTTTAATCCATTAAATTGATAAATTGAAAAAAAAAATAAAATTGATGAAAAAAAATTATAATCAATAATTTCAATATTTTATTTGATATTCCAATTTAATCCATTTAATTGATAAATTGAAAAATAATTGAATTTTATGAAAAAAAATTATATTCAATAATTTCAATATTTTATTTGATATTTCAATTTTATCCATTTAATTGATAAATTGAAAAAAAAAGTGAATATAAAAAAAAATTTTAAATTTATGAAAAAAAAATTATATTCAATAATTTCAATATTTTATTTGATATTTCAATTTAATCCATTTAATTGACAAATTGAAAAAAAAATTATATTCAATAATTTCAATATTTTATTTGAAATATTATTTTAATCCATTAAATTCATAAATTGAAAAAAAAATTAAATTTGATGAAAAAAATTATATTCAATAATTTCAATATTTTATTTGATATTCCAATTTAATCCATTTAATTGATAAATTGAAAAATAATTGAATTTTATGAAAAAAAATTATATTCAATAATTTCAATATTTTATTTGATATTTCAATTTTATCCATTTAATTGATAAATTGAAAAATAATTGAATTTTATGAAAAAAAATTATATTCAATAATTTCAATATTTTATTTGAAATATTAATTAAATCCATTAAATTGATAAATTGAAAAAAAAGTGAATATAAAAAAAAATTTTAAATTTATGAAAAAAAATTATATTCAATAATTTCAATATTTTATATGATATTTCAATTTTATCCATTTAATTGACAAATTGAAAAAAAATTAAAAATTTATGAAAAAAAAATTATATTCAATAATTTCAATATTTTATTTGAAATATTATTTTAATCCATTAAATTGATAAATTGAAAAAAAAAATTAAATTTGAAAAAAAAAATTTATATTCAATAATTTCATTTTTTTATTTGATACTTCATTTTGATCCTATAAATTGATAAATTGAAAATAAAATTGAATTTGATGAAAAAAAAATTATATTCAATAATTTCAATATTTTATTTAAAATATTATTTTAATCCATTAAATTGATAAATTGAAAAAAAAAAATAAAATTGATGAAAAAAAATTATATTCAATAATTTCAATATTTTATTTGAAATATTATTTTAATCCATTAAATTGATAAATTGAAAAAAAATTAAATTTGATGATAAAAATTATATTCAATAATTTCAATATTTTATATGATATTTCAATTTTATCCATTTAATTGACAAATTGAAAAAAAAATTAAATTTGATGAAAAAAATGTATATAAAATAATTTCAATATATTATTTAAAATTTTAATTTAATCCATTAAATTGATAAATTGAAAAAAAAAGTGAATATAAAAAAAAATTAAAAATTTATGAAAAAAAAATTATATTCAATAATTTCAATATTTTATTTGAAATATTATTTTAATCCATTAAATTGATAAATTGAAAAAAAAAATTAAATTTGAAAAAAAAATTTATATTCAATAATTTCATTTTTTTATTTGATACTTCATTTTGATCCTATAAATTGATAAATTGAAAATAAAATTGAATTTGATGAAAAAAAAATTATATTCAATAATTTCAATATTTTATTTAAAATATTATTTTAATCCATTAAATTGATAAATTGAAAAAAAAAATAAAATTGATGAAAAAAAATTATATTCAATAATTTCAATATTTTATTTGAAATATTATTTTAATC
>JASXSY010000422.1:0-24463 GCA_034509805.1 Sipha maydis
AAATTGTACACAAATTCCTCGAACACGAGCAACTGAGAAATGACGAGTTTAAATCATTAGTCGTCATATTACAAATTATATCTAAAATATATGTATAGTTGTCGGGTTTTTATGTAGTTATCATTGATTTCATTATTAAGTTTCTATTAAATCTTTATATTCTAAGTTTATAGATGAAATATCAGGCATAAAATATTTGATTTTAAAAAACCAATTTTTTTTTCCATTTCATACGCTTAAAATGTGATAATTCATAAATAATTTCTGTGAATTATTTAATAGATTCTCATTGGGTGACAAATTATTATTTTTTTTTTCATAAAACTTGTAAAATAGTATGATGGTAGTATTTTACGTTCACTCCACATAATTATTTTAATTTATAAATTTTAATTCAGGTAGAAAAAATAAAAATCGATAAGATAACGATCATATTGTGTTGTACAAAAACGTATCTATCGTACATTATTGAAGTGTTGTTTCTTACATAACTAAAAAAAAAACTAAACTTTTTTTGAAAATTAATTATACTTCGTTCAGTCTTTCAAATACAATTAACTAAGTGACAAAATATTTTCACTACATATGTCGCCTAATTATTTAGTTTAAAAAGTGCATTGAGCATATACTACTCATGGGTTTAAAAATAGTGTTGTAAATTAATTGTGTTTAATATACCACTCGTATAATATAAATCGTCTTTCTAGTCGAAAAAATATAATACAACACAATAATGCAATAATACTCGTGGATCAAATAATAGTTTTTGTAAAATTTGATTAGGCAATAAAATAAATCTGTCATTAATTAACTATATCCCAGTTCAATTGTTTGTATATTTGAAAGAATTATTAAACCTTTGAGTTCAAATATCGATTCTCATTGAAAGTCTGTGTGATTGGTAACATGACCATTTGTTCAAAGATGAATAAGTATTTTCGAGATTAAATTATAGAATAGTCGTCATTCAAACGATCACATTTTTCTCATTCAAAAATTTCAAAACATATATAGAAAAAAGAAAACGATTGACCCAACTGTTATGCTTTTTGAGAACAAGATTCAATATAGCTCAGACCGCTTAGTATTACAGCACACAGCTGAAAAACCTACAACAACGACTTACTTTATATGTATCCAATCAAAATAAATAATATAAATTTTCTAGAAGTGAGTTTATAGGTTATCCTCTTTCTTCAATTGATAGGAAATCGAAAAAAGCTCATTAGTAATGAGTTACTCTGCGTGTGAAATTTCCAATTCGATTAAATACCATGAGAATTTTTTTTACTGCAAGTTTATAATCGACTAAAAGTTTGATCACGAGATAATAGAGAAAACAATTAATTCTCAAAACTCTTGGTGTACACGTTTTATCAACTTGTTTAACTAGAAATCCAAAAGAAAAAGAAACCGGAATAAAAACGAAACAATATAATGTCCTTTTTCTAGGACGCGGGATTTCTGCACGATACGTAGTGATTATGGTGTGGACTTACACATGATCGTGCTCACGCGCACTTTTAATATAGTATATTAATAAACAATCGTTTTAAAGTCTATCGCGTGTCCACCGATCGCAGCACAATAAAAGTACTGCTGAGTGAGCCGATATAGACATATTGACATTCCCACCTAGTACACTATTTATGTATTTTATACGAGCCAATTACTATCGAATATTTGTTGAACAAGTACTCTCAATGAGCAATTCATAAAAGAAAAGGTCCGTTAACTCGTCAAGAAATTTAAATATTTAAACAGTGAAATGTAAATACAACTTGACGAATGGGAAAATAAAATATTATAAGAATGATTGTTTTTAGAAATATTTCATTAGAAATTTGAGAAGATTATATTCAATAAAATAGCAATCTTGATTTTTTTTTTAATTTAAATTTGATAACAATATAATCGATCGTCAGGGTTTATAAGGGTTCATAACAGATTTGTTTTTTGTTTTTAATTTGATCGAATTTAATACCATTCAAAGTAACATAGCATAGTTGCCGTAACTGCATAATATTTATGATTAGACGCAACAAATTCATTTAACATAAATTTAAATCAACCGAAACGCACATCCCATTGAAATCTCTGAGCTCGTCACGAAAGTATAATAGCAGTGAAATCACATGTTGTAAACCGGTGACAACGGTTTAATTCGCGGACTGCATTTCTTTTCGGCTAAACGGTTTTTTCCCCCTTTATATGATCGTTTATACATAAAACATTATTTTGTATTTTATAATGACGTACACAGTACGTACTAAGATAGAATATAAAACCATTTAGTTCGTCACTCGTCACCCCTCTCCTCACCGTGTAATCCTCTTCCGCAACCCGGTACGCATCGTCGGCTCTATTTTTTGGCCGCCGGCACATAGGTCGCGCGCGTTTTCGGCACGCACCGCGCGAGAACACAAAATGTTACAGGAAAGTCACGAGAAATGTGCCATGGGATTTTATTATTTTCGTTTCTTACATGCGTTGTTTGACCGCGAGCCGATTTCTATCCGTTGTTTGGTTTTTCTTTCGAAAAATACCCGTGTAAATACTCATTACACGCGGTAAACAATAGTTGCGCGCGCGTTAAAACGAAGTGCTCGCGCTTCCGGTCGTGCCGTCAAACGAAAAACATAGGCGTATCGCGGGTCAACGTGTGAACCGGACCAGAAGGACTAATGCCCGACCAACGGCGACTGCGGCGCAACGGAAACGCTGCGAATCCTGTACACGTCGCTGTCCGCGTTGTTTCCGCGAAAGCCAATAATGTCACTACATCACCCTACACCCGGGGGCGGCAAATTATTTCGACGCGATTCACAAAAATTTCAATTTTCCCTTTTCCTCCGAGCTTCCCATACCAGTACTATAAATATATATATATATATATATATATATATATATATATATATATATATATATATATATATATATATATATATTTATTTATATATTTATATATTTTTGTAGTTACACATTGTATAATATATGAAAATATTTATTATAATAATGTATACAATGTATTAGTGTAAAAATGTGATGTACAACAAATATAATAATTTATACAAATTATATAAATATACAATCGACTTGTTGACTCGTCAATTCGTTGACGTGTAGCTTATGATTAACGACTTTTAATTGAGTTCAAGCGGTCAGTCGGTTTATTAAATCAGATTACATAAAATTAAATTTTGAAAATAGTGACTCGCGAGAAAAATTAGACAACATTTATAATGCTAATATATCGAGGGAACAATGGTTTTTGGGTTTATGGACTTTCGGGAAGAGTACCGCGAACCAGGTCTCAAAAAATCGCATGTACACCGTTTTCAGGCACCGCAAAAACGTTTAATACAGCACGCATACGTGGTGCACGGTTACAATTATGTTATGCAAGTGTGATAGTCGTAAATTTTAGAAAATAATGCAGGATTAGGTGTTAATAACGCCTATGGTAAACCGTACCACGAAAACCGCTTTGTTTTCGCACTCCGTCGATTAGAAAAAAAATAAATAAAAAAATACTTGGTTCAGAATAACGTCCTAACACAACGCACAAATTATTATTTATAAACGCATATTATATTACCGTTATTAACCTTTACCGGTGCTTTCGGGAACATTTTAATATTTATATCTGTGTGGGTTTGGTTGTATTGGAGCAGCGATAAATTTAAACGAATGACTGAATGATTCGTACACAAAACATCTGTAAATCGTTTGGTCAAATAATCACAGCAATTGCAGGGAACACGATGCGTGAAATTTCTTTACACGTATCAGAGCGGACCTCGGATCTTATTGAATTTGCATAATATATCTTCGTTACTACTTAGAATAATAATTTTCTGAGTAGGAAGCATGTTAGTTACATGTTAACCAAATTTTTTCTACAAATAATAGTTCTACAAATAGTTTCACTGCGTTCCGTTAATCCGTGTGTTTCAAGATGGTGAAAACAAAATATGTTTACTTGTTTGCGTTCTGAATACGAACAAAATATGGTTGCGACCGCGATACTGTTTTCATCAAGCATTCGTACAACCGATTAAGCACCTACATACCTATTACTCTTTCATTCGGTTTTCATTATCGGCTGAAAATGGTATTTTAATAGAATATTTGCTGATTCGCACCGCAGGTGCTCTTTCGCGAAACATTAAACGTCCGTTTTTTTTTTATTATTTGTTCACGTTTACAATGGCACATGGGATTTTCTTAGATTTATTTCTTTGTACGAGGAAAAAATATTTATTTACAAACAAAACGGTCGTATGGCGATTAACAGAAAAAATAAAAAAGAAAATACTTTTTCGCTGTCCTATATAGACGGATATTATTATGTCCAGTTATGGTGAATTCGATGAATGTAGAAAAGAGTTTATTTCCGTATGATTTTGACAGCTGCGTGTTATTTATTATTATTATTGCGGAGTCTTTATTCATTTTGGTTAATCCCAGTGTTAGAATGAAATTCCTCAATTATTATTTTCAACTATTAATTTCACTATAATTGTTATTTTTTAGCCGCGATACGCGTGTGCCCGCACGAACGTACGTAGGGTAAGGTACCATAAAATTCGAATACATCCAAGTAGCTAGATACAACGAATTCCTATCTTATACATGCACATCTACAAATCTGTATTCTTAAATTTTCTGAAACCAAATGGTTGCATTACTTAGCGAGTAATTAAATCCATACAACCTGTAGTCCGTCGCTCACACCGAAAGTTTTTCTAAAAACACCGTGATACTACGGTAATAGAATAGGGAACAAGTTTCAGGATTTATTCGTACATTTTGGCTAGGATCGAAGAGAAAAATTTATCCCACTGGTGCTTTTAGCTTCAGCCGCGACGGTTGATAATGTCTTAAATCCTCACTCCAGTGGAGGGCTCAAACGTGTTACTAACATTTAACACAATACTTATTTCAAAATTCACCGGATCGGAATGATATATCAGTGTGCAACGAATTTTATGACTCACGCGTAATGCATGAATGTAAACCAATAATATATTTTGTAAACCATTCGATACGCATTTATGAAATATTACTCGTCGATTATCGGTGGCGTTCAAATATGTAATTATATTACAAAAGTGACGGCTAACTAAATTATGGAACTCACTGTAACGTTCATTGGTAATATCTATAGTATAATTGTTTTACTTGTGTTGGCCGGAAATTCGTTTTAATAACAAGTCAAGCAGATATCGAAATTTAATTGAATAATTACGGGAAAAATACCAGACATTTTCCACCGTCCAACACGCATACAAACACATCCTGTTTGGAAAGCGGTAATATTTTTTTGTGATTTTACTTTCATCCTGCGACTGACTTCCGATTACCAATTGTCCGGTGTATTTGGATTTTTTTTATATTATTATTATTATTATTTCAGTCACGTAAGTCGTGTGCCAGCAGCATCCGATGAAAGTAGCTTTTCTTCAATTGTCCCGAGGCCATCAATTGTGTGAGTTCGTTTTTTCCTCACTCACTCACACACACGTCGTCATATATACATACACATAGTCACAGTCATACACACACACATACGTATATAAGTCTGCATATCTCTAGAGGACGATCCAAAGCGTTTGTGTCCCACTTTTTTTTAACATTACTTCTTCTTCTTATTTTTATCGCAGTTTCGTTTTTTCGTTTTTGCTCCCTTCTCGCCCTACGATTCTCAAACGGTCACCGTACGCTGTTGCTTTCATACGTGCAAGTTCGTGCTTGTATAAAAAAAACTTATAACTATATATATATACCTACATATAATGGTTTCAGAATCGAAATAGCAAAATAGAAACCTCACGCTCCCGCTTAACGATCTCCCAGCCGCACCTATGGTAATGTAAACATTATTTCGTACACATACACACACACACACACACACACACACACACACACACATATATACATATTTAAATGTCTTCGTGAATGATACGCTATGCGTCCGTAGAAAGTCTAAAAATCCTCAGCCTCGTACCGCTGCGACTAATCTGCAGTATCGGCGGATATGATTAATTGTTCCACCTGTAACCATTAAAAACGTGTAGATAGCACGCGAACGATTATAAAAACTAATTTAATTTCATCGATCTCGCACGAACGGCAGGAGGAGATAAACGACCGGCCGAGATACGCGCCGCGTATATTATACATGCAGCGTATTGCTTAGCGTTCCCGTAAAGGAACTAAGTATTAACAAGTGTTTTCGTACTTAAATTTATCATAGTCCGATAAAGTATTGGGTTTGGTGGATTTTCTAAACTTTCTAAGCACACTAGTGCACACCTACCTGTACGATTGTACGTGTACAAACGAAAAGAATAACAATTATTTTAACGGTTCAGTTTTTTCCATTAGTTTTCTTCACACGATGACGTTTGTTACATTGAACATCTATTATATTATGTATTGCGTTTTTAATATTTTAGTGCGACTAATGCGCATCTTTGTCGTGCGTAAAATATATGTAATGTGATATTATATACGATTCAGAACCTTTTATTTCCGTTTTCTAATTTTATTTTATTTTTATTTATTCTTTTTTTCCATGGCACACTAAATCCCCGTTAAATTCTAAAACGACGTGTATACGCACGTGTTTGTTGTTGACATCGTCCATGCGTTTTTAATAATATTCAAACAATAATAACGAAAAAATTCACATTATCCCTTAGGACTTTTACGAGTAAATCATAACGAGACACGGTGATCCGTTGTTGGAAAAACTGTAAATGAATAAGATCGAAAGATCGTTCGAAATCTACGATAACCCGATACAGATTATCCTATTAGATTTATTTTATTTTCCCTCCCTCAACAGTATGCCTACGCGATTCCTGTAACACTTGTTACTTGTTGTGCAGGTATACTTTGTAATTATCTGCAAGTGCGATCGTATTAGAAATGTCGAAAACACAAAGATTATAATGCTCGCACACGCATCCGAGTTATCACATTGTAAAGATAATCAAATGATTGAAAAATTTCCAACGCATATATTTTCTTTTTTCTCATGTACACCAAACGTATCATCGTACTAGATTATAGATAAATTGTCACAAATAACTATTAGCATCAGTGTTGTCTTTATTAATATTTCCTATAGCGCAATGGCAATTTTTCTTCCATTTCAACCTGTGTTTAACGGAAACGAACGTATGAAATGATTTCCGTGCCATAAACATTATTATACGCGTGTGTACATAATTATGTATTTATTGGTCGATGTCGTTTTAACGGAAATCTCTGACCGTACAGAATTTAATAATGATATGCACCATTCTGAAATATGAAAAAAAAGTATTTTTATATATACGTATATAAACATATATTAATGCAAAATATACCGCGTATTAACGACCCTACGCTAAATGATGTTCGTGTACTGCATAATAATAAAATTTCAATTTCTATAGAAATACACGCGTTATACCAGCTGCAGTTGCAGTGTGAAATCATAACGGTTTCCCGCGCACTCGTATGAAAATCATTGAAGAATTGGAATAGGTATGATAAAAAATAAAAATACAATTTGGCATTGAAGTGACAATATTCAATATTATGAGACGCATTCTCGCGTAACGGCGTATTAATAGTCTTGATTCTACATAGCGGCATCACAGTAAGTATGAAATTTCATATATTCCATGATCGCATACCCAAAAATCAAATAGAATATTATACTGAACGATCTTTTTTAAATATTTATTAACTACTAATTTTATGTTGAGGTGTTTGGACGCATCTGATACACTTATCCACCGTACGGCGAGCACAGGCATACGTCATTTCCTCGAACAATTATCTAGTGCGGAGGTATTCAAACTTTTTCATTCCACGGCTCCTTAATATCTTTATAACATTTTGACGGTTCAAAAATTAATAATGACAGTAAAAACAATGGTTGTAGATATTTTATGCTTAAAATAATTAGTATTTTATGAGATGGATTAGCTTGTTTGTTTCATAAATATATTTCATAATATGTTCAGATCTTGGTTCTAGTTCAGAAATAACTATTCTCATTTCCTTTAATTACAGCCAACGTAGAAAATTACATTTTCGTTATACTTTTTTTTGACAAATTCTGTATATTGCAATTTTACATGTGTAAAAAATTAGGTTAAAACTACGATGTAACGAAAATTGTGAAATTTTACGTTACACCGATCCATTGTTCTTGTTCGATAGGTAACTGATTTGTTGGAAAATCAATACTGAAGGGATCTTTGATCCAATTTTATTTTTAATGGATAAAATATGTATGATGGTAATAATGACTTAAGTCTTTTAAAATAAAACTAAATAGTTAAATCTATGTTTCATTATTGCTTCAATAATTATTCAAATGATTCTAAATTATATGTATAACATTAATTTTAGTTACCGGTTCTTTACACCTGATCGCTTCGCTAACTCTCGCGACACCCCTTGGAGCTTTGTTAGGTAAATTTAATTAATTAATTGATGTATTGAAAATACTTAATATTCAAAACTTATTCGCTGATGATTTAAAAAATTCCTTCGACTCTATAATACTTCACATTATATTTAAAGTTGAAGTATCCGCGTGCACCTCCGTACTGCAGCTTATCGCTGCAAAGAGGACATAAGCATCATAAACTAGATGACCAATGCGTGACTGTCAAACGAATGAATGTTTTATTCTTTTCGACCAAACTGTTGGAATCAGAAGTATTTTAGTAGATTAATCGTACTAGTATCATTGTTCAGATCAACGGTGGGAAATAAAAGCAGCACTGCGTTCATTCAAATAAATGTATAAAGGATCGCGCTGAACGATGGTTGGAATTAACGTAATATAATTACAACGCTTAATAATTATTTTTGTTTCTTTTTCGAATAGAACAATGTATTTATCACCAATATTACTGGGAGAGAACAGCAAATAAAAATATGTTGTTCGGAACGCGATGTGTGCACGTAGGATAAGCCTTAAGTGCATTATACATTTTAAACGTACCAATACATAATGTGTCATAATCTACCGCCGCCGCAGCAATTAATAATACAACCGATTTACTGCAACGACAGTATGGTATGAGTGCTATGTAACAACCGATGATGATGAATTGTTTTCAAATTAAACCGGTTTAACAACGACGCAAATGTATACAATTGTATGGGATTCATATTATTACGTCGATACAAATGTTGTGATAATCATAACACGTACAATATATGTATTCTTATGTTATTATTAACGACTTGTAAGATATGAAAAAAAAATATAGACATAGTAAAGATAATAATTGGTCCAATCGAGTGTTTTTTCATTTAATCTTTTATTATTATTAGGGTTCGGATTTTATAGCGTTTGTTAATCGTAATAGGCTATAGATAAAAATATTAAAGTCATATATATTTGTATATATATATGAATATACTTTAATTCAACAGATATTTCAAAAATGAAATTTTATTTTACTACTTTTCGCATAATTGAAATACATTTTCATTACTACTTCCGGTGCTATTTTTGCTTATTTGCATAATAATATAACACTTTTTTTTGTATTTATCATAAAAATTATTTGTATTAAGCGAAAAATAATATTTATTCATGTCTAATAATGAAAATTCCCACATTTTTGTTTTTTTTTACCATAAGTTTTTTTTTAAGTTGTTAACAGAAAATAAGTCAATTTGGGTACTTTTTAAAATATGTTAGATATTAATGCATAAGGCTGTATTATAAATAATAGTAAAAAGTAATAAATATTATTACATTTATTTTTTTTGTTACTATTTTTTATGTACATATTTCAGTACTTTTCAATGCTACAAAATCTGAACCCTGATTATTGTAAAATAATTACAAACCGCGATGTAACGCCACATTATATTAGTAATTAGCGTTAAGGATTTATTCGATTTCGGAAAGAAAATAGCACAAACCCTATCAGCAAATCTCAAATAGTATAAAACCACGCAAGTAAAGTATATAAAATCGACGCTTTCACTTGAAATATAATCGACAAAAAAATAAATAATATTCTGTCTATATGCCTGAATAAAGTGTGAATGTATTTAAAGCAAATGTATTAAAATTTTATATTATTCTTCGTAGCCTAATTTTAAGCTGAACTTCTATTTTACCGCATCCCGCATTCTTTTTTCCAACACCCAAAGTGCATATTTGGGTGCGTTTAAGGCACAAGACGATTGTGTTTCCCATTTGGCGAGAGG
Organism: Sipha maydis; assembly: GCA_034509805.1. NCBI lineage: Eukaryota > Metazoa > Arthropoda > Insecta > Hemiptera > Aphididae > Sipha > Sipha maydis. The sequence goes on from JASXSY010000422.1 coordinate 10,243, forward strand.
AAGTCAGAAGCATTACTTTTACCGTTTTCAAATTTCGTTCAAATAACAGATGGTTTAGAATAGTAAAAACGTTTAATACGTTAAGACAAAACTAAAACTTTTTATTTTATTAGAAATTTACATTCATATCATACACAAAATAATTAATACAAAAAAAAATCACTTTTCTAAGATCAAACTAACAGTGTTAATTGTTTATCAATAACTACAAAAATTACGAAATTAAACTTCTACCATACGCAAATTCATTCATTTTTAAAATTCCTTTTAACTACAGAGACTGCAACACGTCATTCGTTATTCGTCAATGGTGGTGGTAACATAATATCATACTTGTATAACGAAGGTTGTGGCGGGAAAAATAAAAGTGAAAATAACACTGACAGTACGAATTTGATATAATGCGTTGATGGTGGACGTGAATAATAATTTTAAGTGGCCGAGATGTTAAAACTAGCAGGTGCACTTAGGGTAAGTTACCATAAGTGCAATTGCTACCATTGTTAGCGAATGATGGTTTTAAATTGAACGAATTAAAAATAAAAATAAATTCGGACCGATTATTATAATTATGAGATCTTCTATCGATTTAATGTGAATTTTACGTGCGACGAAAATAACTGGACATGAACGATATCGGTAAAAAACGCGAAGAGCATAATTGTGTGTGATTCGATATGAATAAACAAATAATTGTTTCAAAAAGTATTTTAACCTTATCATTTGTTCTGAGTGTAGTGTACAAATATATTATAATTACGATAGATAACGAATGCGGAATTTCCATAAAACGATATAATATTTAATAAGTGATTTACTGTCGTCCGCAAAAGTCACGTCTATTCGTGGCTCTTAGCAAACGGGTATCAGGACAGTTTCAGTATTTTCAAACGAGAATGAACTTAACTATTCCATTGAGCTCGAAATAAATCGATTGTGCCCGATCGAAAACAAATAGTTATACAGCAGCGCTGCATCGCAACGAATACTGTGCACTTCGATAATAATAGAGTAATGTAGGAATACCTTAAATTTCAAAATTCTGAAAGTAATAGTTCGCTTTTTTTTAAAAACGTATCTATTGGTTTGGTTTGGTGCGTAGGCCTCGCGGTGATAACATTTATTAATTCGCGTCTGAATAGAGATTAAATTCGATTGCTATTCCAGCAGTACGTCGTGGAAAGAATTAAATCTTCAGCGACGATAATCTTATACTCTGCACGCTCAAGAAATGGTTAAAACAACCATTTACAACGTACTCCCATATCCCGACACAAGCGAGCATAACCTTTACCTGCAGAAAAAAAAAACCATTAAATCGAAAAAGATTTCCGTCCGGCATCGTAGATCTGCTGGCCAACTTCTCCGATGAGCGTCTTGGGCTCGCCCACGCGATATTCTTTGCACACCTGTAAGATAAGTCTATCACAACGCCGTGATGAAGCGTACAAGCGTGCCATTACATTATCCACTGCGTTTATCATATTGCGCGCTCCTCCCATGCACGCGAATCGCGCATCACACGAGAAACATCGCAGCGTGACTTAACTGGCTATTTTTTTTTTTTTCGAACGCGCGCATAACATTACCTTCATAGTAGTTTTTCTTTCCCCGCGCGTACTTTCGAATGTGAAACAATGCGGTACACGTGGGCGACCGTGCACGCGCACGTGTAGAGCCCCTAGGTCAGTGGTTTTCAAATACGGTGCCGCTGCGAGAGCATTATACGTGATATTATTTAATAATAATAATAATAATAAAAAAAAAAAAAAACGGTGTCTTAAAAAGTTGTTCGCGGACCCAAAACTCCGTGAAGAGCACACTCGGTGCACACGCCTAGTGTATAAAACGAGTTCGACAATCACTGCTCTAGGTGTACACACGTTGTGTTTACGCGTTTTACGATTGTTTACTCGCGTGACCCCGAACGGTACGCGTGTGGTGTGCACGTACAGAGCGTTGATGTTGTCGCAGCCGGACAACGGCTTTCTTTGGACCGCGTTGTACGCAATTATTATTATTATTATTATTTTCTTTTTTTTTTGTGTTTATAGCGCTTAATAAAGTATAATGCGCGTAACGCCGTCGCGACGACCTAATGACACCGGTGACCCCGCGCACGAGTGAACCCGGACAGCGACGACGACGCGAAGAAAGAATAACCACGCGCGATCATAATCATTATTATTATTACTTTTATTATTATCATCGTCATCATCATCGTTGTACCTACTATCCGTACCATACCGGTATCGGACTGGGAGGAAACGATGGAGATATGTAGGTCGAGATGCTTTGCAGGGTCAAGAGCGGCTCATGACCCCCGCGGCGTTCTGGATACGTGTGGGATGAATAATAATAATTATGCATGCGATCGTCTTCAACAGTTGCGAGGTGCCTGCGCTTAAACGTGGAACCGCATATTTGCCACGATTCACGATGTTTTTGGTTTTTCAACTTTCTCGGTTACTTCTACCGGGCGAAAAGAAAATTATATCCGTGTTCCGCCCAGCAAGCGTCTGTAATATTATTCTCTAAACAAATAACCCTATTCGTTTAAGGTTACCGTCATAGACCTACATAGTGTTAAAAATGTTCAGAAGATATGATAGAATGATTTTTTTATTCGTTATTTTAGTTTGAAATGCATACCTACTGATATTGATAAGTGTTTACGAATATTGACGGTTTTATTTTTTTTTTTTTTTTATGTACGATCTTTAAGTAGGTTAAGTGGGTTTAACCCACGGATTATCAAAATACTTTAAAAATATAAACACTATCGGCAATTTAACGTTTAAATGTTTTATTATTTTATATTATATGAATCCCGTTTGGACCTCTGGTAAGAAACGTTTATTGAATTTGACGACTTATTATTTCGCATTTACACAAAAAACAACCAACGACAATCTAAGCACTCACTCGGAACCATTATCTTCGCGGCGAATTAATTTTCTAACAAGCTGTATATTTTGCTTCGTCATATGAGTATAAAATCAATAAGAGAAACTTTTTACCAATAACTTATTTCGCCTTATGGCCCTGTGAAATTTAAAAATAATAATAATTCCTAAGATATGTATTCGCACGCAGATTATAGGTCACCGAAGTCTACTAATAAATTACTCGACGTGCGGAAGATTCGTAGGATACAAGTGCGTTGGGCACTGTCAAGGCGGCACCAACGCTCATAAATTATATAAAAATAACTATTGCTATAATTTTTTTTCTCTCTTGACATTCATAATTATTGAAATCACACGTACTCAATTACCTCCACATATCATCAACTTTATATAACTGTGTACATTTATTATTTATATACTTGTAATACGGGCTTGACCCGATCGGTAATAAAATACAATTATATATTGTTATAACGAATACGCACGGTGATTATGACGTTTAGCCGTACAGGTCCATGTTATACACTACAGAGATTCTCAAACAATGGACTCTTAGGCAATTCCGAATAAAATAAAAATCATTATTAGTTAAATTGTTGCTATTATATAGATTTTACATAATACAATATTAATTGGACCCCACTTACCATCATAGTGTGTGATGTTCAAACACTACGATGGTGAGTAATACGAACACAATAAGAAGTGATGAGTGTTGATAATGTTGATAAACATTCACTTACAGTAAGGACGAATTTACAATAAAAATATAAAGCAAATCATCGGTAGATCACTTTTTTACAAGTTATAGTTGTGCTTTAAAATGTTCACTTCGTGATTTTTGGGGTTCCGTAGGTTATTTTTTTAGCATCTAAAAGGATTCGCGAACAAAATAATTAGAAAACGTCCATGCGTTTTAACATTATACTGTTGAATATAGCCTCAGGTCAGGTTAGTACACAAACGAAATAAATCCTCGTCAAAACGGTTGAGCTCTCCGTGACGAGAGGAGACTTAGAGTGAGAGAGAAACGACATAGTATTTTTCACTAGTACACTTACAAACCCCCGTCTCGCCACTCCGTGTAATAATTCACGTAGCGCGGTACGGAAAGAGTACACTACTATAATTATTATTACTATTATTGCGTTTGTGCGTAATGTTTTAAAAAATAAAACTGTGTACCAATAACCTTGAGGTAGGTTCCATACAGTTCACGCATAAACAGCGATTTCGTTAATGACGATAGTATCAATATTATTACCACGGGTCGTCGCGTGGGTAATGTGCGGTGGTTAAATTAAGGAATTCGAAAAAAATCACCAAAAATGCATTCCTCCCCTTCACCAATCAAGAAAGTTCTACCTAGTTTCTATTATTTCTAAACTTAATCATTAGTATTGCATAACATATAAGGCGCGTTAGTAAGTATGTACGACAAATTGTGGTCACCCGTAATAAACCACAGTAGTAATTATAACAACAAGATGCGTATTGATAATACCGTATAAAATTTCACTTTTGTTATTGCTCGAGAATCATCTAGAAAATAAATATTATACGGAATGTTATACTCGTAATTATAGATAAATAAAACAACTAGATAATAGTATAATATTGAAGTCAGCAGCCTTATGCCAACAGGGCAATTTTTACAACAAAAACGTAAAAAATAAAAATGTAGTGCTATTTATTGTTTTTACTGTGTACATAATATTTCTGACTAAATATTTTATTTTTAACTACTAAAACAATCTAATACATAAAATGCATTAGATAACACAATTTAAAATAAAATTAACTTCTATGAAATAGAAATAATGAAATAATTATAAAGTATATTCAATTTCTCTAGATGTCAGAGGTTCGTGTTGGCGTTTCTTTTTTGTTCTTGGAGAAAACAAAGGCCTTTTTGCTGTAATTTTAAATGGTATGGACCAGGGGTGGCCAAAAGGTTGATCGCGACTTCCTTTCAAATTTTTTCGAATTCTTTTAGGATAGAGTTAAAATATTTATTTATTTTCTATAAATTTTTATATCTTTGTCTAACCCACATATAAAAAAATTAAAATTATAACTACTAATAAAGAATATACCTATATGGTAATAATATATAGTATTAAATAACTATGAAAAACGAAATTATACATTGAAATCGAATAGCTATGTAGATATGTTGTACATATTCTAATGCATATTTCGTACTGAAATAATAATATTTATCGCTTCGTATAAATTGATAAAATATTTATTAAAATACTTGTTATGTAAAATTATTAAATTAAAGTTATTATTACTTATTGATATTTTAAACCAAATAAATAAAGGAAGTATAACATGCATGTATATAAAATAAATTTTTGATAGTTACAACCAATTTTTTTTTTTTTTTTAGGTCCATCGTAACAACCTAGAAAAACTCAGAAGTCGATCACAAGTCTTTAAAATTTGGCCACCCCTGGTATAGACAATAACAAATTTTTAGTACCTAGTTTATTTCAAATAGATGAATATGGCTCAATATTTGGTTAAATTGGAGATTTTTTTTCTGATATCAAACCAGGAAAAACAGATGGAACAGCAGTATAATTTAAATACAGAGAGTAATTGCCATAATGGATTGATTTTTAAATAGGATGTTACAAAATGACTGCTGCGAGTTGCACTGTTCTTTGAAGGAATAAATCTATGCTCAATAGAATTTACATACTTCACCACGGCCCTACCTGCCGACCGTAAGACTGCGAGGACACCGACCAAGATACGCTGTTCGACATGCCATCTGAAAAGAACGAGGAAAGTTCGGTCGTCGCCGAAGAGCCACCCGAGCTATGGTAAGATTTTCTGACGTTGATCGGCCACTCTTCTTAATCTTCCAAATTACCCACCAGATATTATTAGTATTCGGGAGTCGAAATTGTGTTTGTGGACATCAGAAAAATAAAACATCATGGTCAACCAATAAATTCCCTTTTTTTATTCAGAATTTAAGACTTATAACTCATGTCGTTTATCTGTTTTAATACTTCAATATGAAAGTAATTTTTGGTACTTGATTGAAAAACAGATGGATGTCGTTGGACAATCGGTACTTCTTGTACAAACGAAGACGTGCGACTATTATATCTATTTTATCATCTGCGGCCAGATTGGAAGTTTGATCTTCTTATTACTCAGACCATTGAAGACCACGTCTTCCTCTTTTATTATTATTTTATTATAAGTATTTACAATAACATCTAAACATGTTTTGTGTACAATTATATTATAATAATAATAGTTGTATAAGTTATAATATCGTTATTGAATTTGTTATACGCAATTTTTCCCCTTAGTTAATTTTTGATACGGCGATACATAATTGCCGGCCTGAAATACTGGTCCGACCCGCCCCAAGACATATTTTAATTTAATCGAGAGGACATTGTTGTCTAACGAAAGTGTAGTCTTCTTAAGCCTAAATAGCCACAATACGTGTACATAATTTATACAATGGGAACTAGTGCACTGGAGTACTAAAATGCACAATAGAAGCGTATATAGATGTACACGGTAATTATAATACACTGCATAATCTATATTTATTATGCTAAAATATAAATTATCTTTTGGTGGTTTTAATTTTTTTAATTTCTTTTTTGTAGTTTCTTTCTTTCGGACCGTGGACATGAATTTCTTCGCGTTTTCAGTATGCTATATTTTATCATCGAACCGTTTAACTGAAAAATATAAATGTAATATGCTACATATTACTAAGCTACTAAGATTCGGAAGGACCATCACATTTTGTGTAACCAATTATAGAACAACTTTGTTACTTGTACTTTTCTATATTTAAATAACTGAAAAAATTATGTTCCTGTCAACGACAGAATGTTATGAAAAAAAACATAATATACACGCTCAAGCTAATCTATAATTAGTAATTTGTAATCTTACAAAGAATAATGCATCGGCAACAAAGACGAATCATAAACATTAAAAAGGGTTCCGAATCGGTACCAAATTCAGACGTATCCAGGCATTCAATACAGACACTCTGCTTGTCATTTCCATGTTATTCTTTCTTTGTTGATATAGTTAACTTATTAAACACCAACAATATATTTGCAAGTATTCTTGTAGGATTATTGTTTTCTATACTTACATTTGTGTAACTTAATATTGTGTAATCGAGTCGAACTCACCAATCGGCACGCTACGTTAAAAAGATAAAAAATAAGTCCACGCTTGATGTATATCAAGCATTCTTGTTTGCATATTTTATGCACTTAAATTAAAAACAACTAATTTTTAAACTAAAACTAAGTTTATGGATTCAACAGTAAATAATAGAAGAAACGTAAAATATAATTTTTTTTTTTCTCTATGATTTTCTACTTTTGTATGTGAACCGTACTGATGTACTGTTGTATGACGTAAAAATTTTTTATTTAAACTAATGTTTATAACGAATATCATTGACAGTTATAAATATATGTTAGTTATTAAACTTTTTAATTGAAATCAAGTAATAACTCGATAGATGGAATTTGAATAACTCGATCATAGCTCAGGACGTATCAGTTTACAGTTGAACAACACTGTGTTGGCGGTACAAACATCGGATTTGAATATAATTTCTTAATCTTTTTCTTTAATATTCTCGTTTATGAGACCGGACAAACGGTGAAATCAACACGAGCCAAGTACCTACGAGAAACAATAAAATATTAGTAATTACTTTCCCGGCGTTTTTTCACATATAATTATTAAACACATTCACACACAAACGCATGATTATACGAGTATTGTATTAATACTATAACTTCCAGTGCGTACTTAAAACAAAATTTTTATTTTAAAAACAAGTCATTAGTTGGTTAAAATGTTATGTGTAAAATCAAAATAATATTAAAAAAAAAATAACGTGTTCAATAAAGAAATACACTGCAGTCACAATTAGTCAATTGCCATAAAAATTATTAAATATACCTAATTAAATAACAATTACTTTTTATGTTTCCAATCATTCATCGCCCGATGAAAATTTAGGCCATATTAGGCCAAGTTGTGTTTCTTTGCAATGAATGAAACGCTTCAGCACATAAATTATGATTATAAAACATAAAATCGAAAAAAAAAAAATTAACATACCAACAGGGGAAAAAAAATTACAATGCTTACCAATTATACATATCCATTCGTAAAATTACCCAGTTCGAAAAAATGTAAAATAAAATAATCGATGATAAAAATATCGTATTGTAATACGCAATGGCATGTAACATAGACCGAAATCGAACCCGATCACAAGATAAATGAACTTAAATGGACTCATTCCCGGTGCAGTGACGTGATATTGGATAACTGTATAGTCATATAGAGAATTCGTTTGGCGGCACGTCGAATATCCGAAATTAATATCGCGTTAGACGTACGTGTAAAAGGGGTCATAGGTCACAGTTCAGTCATGCATTATAATTGCGGCCACGTATCCACCGCGTTTTCACTCCTGAATCAGATCCTGTCGAATACTGGATCTGAAGCATACCGTCGTGAGGACTCGGCGCACGTTAAAAAAGGTGTAAGCGATCGGTCGTATCCTGACACGTTAGATTAGAGATTTTTAATAGGATTAAAGATTTATTATTTGACTTTAAGAAACCGTTTTCATCTCGGGAAACGGCCAACTTTGAGGTGAAAAGAAAGATTTCACCGAGTGGATTACACGACAACACCTAAGCGACGTGCAGTGGGCGTACGTACATGAGTGTTCAATACAACCATAATAAACTCGGTCGTCGGGCATACAATGTAATATCGATACGGAGAATTAATATGCACCTTCATTATAATATTGTACGCGAAAATCTTGTAACGTGGTTTCCCGGTAATTGAGTGGCCATCGTTGTCTCGTCGTCGTCGTCATCGCGAGTAGAAAGCGCACGACGCGAAATTCGGTCTCTGGACATCTTCACCAAATTCGTATTGTAATTTTTATCGTCGCGTAGGCATAGCACATGGGAACTGAAGGATGAATACGTGTATCTGCTATAACATACTGTTTTTGGCAAATGTAATCGTGAATAATACCGATCCGACGGAGCCGATATAATGGATTCGCTGCGACATTGTGAAATCTGTGCAAAACGTGCCCGCGTACAAACGTACCTACACGCGGATTATAGAACATTATTAACGTGGAAAAATAATGATTATTCATCGTTTGCATTTGATCCGAGAAAAATCATAAACCGTACATCAGTCACACTTTGGGTGTTGTTTATCCATGTAATATCTACGCCTGTATCTCACTTGTCACGACGTTATCTCGGGTACAACCTTTTGTCTGCGTCGACAATTCGTTTCGATTTTCGGTTCAAACCGAAGCGTTAGCGACAGCGAAAATTAATGTCCGTACGTTATAACACGAGAGCAAAAATGTTACCGCTAGATTGAGCGCGATATTTTTATTTTTCGCTGCAGACCCTATATGTTTTGCTTACGGCTACGATAATCAGTTATAAATTCCCAACTATGTACACATATCCACATTTTATTATTAATGCGTTAACATCTAAAGAAAGCTTATCGTTATATTGCACGATATACTTTGACTTTATGTTTGACCACTTTCTTCGCACCATTTTTTGTATTCTTATCATGAACCCATTTTCTTCTTTTACGTCTTAAAATTAAATATTACATGATTTTTTGTTGTTTGTTAATTTTCAACGCCTTAACCGTATTTAGAAACAGTTGCAGTTTATGTATTATAATCTTAAGGTACATTTTTTTGTTCTTCATTATCAATTACAGCCGCTAACAGTAATAAATCTCTTCGTCTGAACTTGAACTTTTATAATTTACATCCATGATATATTTTAAATTAATTTAAATTTAAAAAATAAATTAGCAAGGTTTTGTCAGTGCACTTTAAAAAACGTTATACCTACAATAAATGTTTGTTAAAATATAACTAAACCTAGTAATTTAATTTTAATTTAATCCTGTAATTTCTCCGTTTTTTTCTTTTGGTTCGCAGAAAAATGTACGCGCAATATTTCTATCGTTAGTTGTGCCAAACCCTAAATTATAAAAATGATGATAATGATTTATATAATATTAATTTTATAACGTTATTTTAAATACCTTATAATATAACATCGATCAATAATCCTAATTCAGATCGAAACTTTTCTTGAGTAGATCTTTTCTTACTGCCATTTGTATATTTTGTTCTTTTGAACTGACCTATAATTATAAAATTGTTTTTATAGGTAAGTTGTATAATAAATAATTAAAAACTTAATACACTTACTCTCTTAATTTGTATTTTTAATCGATACAAGTGCGAAAAATATTCAAAAAATCTCATACTTGTATCAGCATGTAATACTGAAAAACCAAAACTTCAAATTATCCATTTTGCACATTTGTGTTGAATGACTCTATTTCTGCATAGAATTATCTTGTTTTGTCATTACTTTCTTTCGTATACAAATATTTAATTAGGCAACAAAAAAGGGTTGATGAATATCGTGGATGGGGCCAGAAAATAAGCTTTTGATTATTTTTTATACATTGAAGTTGGAGAGGAATTAAAGAAACAGTGAAAATACTAATATTACTCACGTTAGTATCTTTAAATGACTGTTTTTACTATAGATTACTGTTAGACCCAACGTAAACTCATTTGTATATCATTTAAAATTTAGTAAGTCTTCATTATCAATTATATCAGTAACTGATATTCTATTAGTAGTGTGGTTCAGAAGATGTTATAGTGGTACATTACAACTTGCATCAGAAATACTAAAATGTTCATGATAGCATTTTTTTTGCTTCAATGATATATTTTTAATCTGAGTATATATCTGCATTTCGCTTTTTTGTGTCACATCTTATAATAATATATTACTCTTTATTTAATTTATTATACAAAATAAAACCTAATGCTTCTTTTGCTGAATAAGACACAGTGCATTTTTTTTTTTTTATATCAAAAGACATTTTAATTTAAATTAACCTCCGTGGAGTAGACGTGGCCATTTTTAATACATATGTGAGCGCTTTGTTTCCATTTTTATAAAATTTTAATTTTTTGGCATGCTTCAATTTTGGTGTAGTGTATAAATTTCCTGACGCTGTAGATTTACGTTGTTTACTTCCAAACATTCCGCAAAACATTTTTTTGGCCTTCCAACATTTATTTTTCACTAGTAGTATTACACTTTAGTTTTTATTTTTTTATTATTTTTGTATTCATAAATAATTATTTTTTTTAAATATACGAAGTGTACTTTTACTTGCTTCCATTTACGTAAGGAAAACATTGAAATTCATAATTTTATAGTCTTTATATCAGTATCTGACCATAATACTGTCCTCCAAATGTTGCTTTTAAAACATCGAAAATATATTCCCTACTTTTTAATGAACTATCTTTAGTTTTAAAAATATTTTTTTTTCATTTTAAAATAATTCCATGTATGAATATTGAATATTTAAATTTTGGTAATTATCAAAAAAAAGTAATTAATTTAAATTAGATCAAACGGTGTCGAGTCACAAAAATAACATCAACTTAGAATTTTTTTTTTCGCAACTATTTTTCCTAATGATAAATGTAAAACTAGAAATTCACCTGATGTATTATTATCGTCCATGTCGATGAAACAAAATAACTTTCTTAAATAGTAAAAACTTTAAAAACAATAGCTGTTACCTATACTCGGTGAATGCCAAACGACAACTAAGAGAATTTTACAATTCTTAATACTATTCGATATCGGTTGCACATTATTAAATCTCGTATTATATACAATTTTTATTTTTGAATTTAGGTGTGCTAGAGTTGATTTCATCCCTCTGTGTGGCCGAACCCTAAAGCTTAAGTGGTCTTGGGGTCCTTAGACATTTATTTTGGTTGGTTTGGACTTCAATTTATAGTTCAAAATTCGAACTTACGGATTTCAATAATCAATTTTCAATATTGTGGAATTTAATCTAATTAAAAAATCAATTTTTTACAATTTATGTATATTTAGACTTATTATAATTCATATATAAAATAATACTAATTCAATTTTTCAAAATTCGAAAATCGAATTTCTGACTTTGAATTACAAATATCCAGATTTTCACCATCACAAGTAGCTACACTACAGACTCCATAACTTTTCTTTTTTTTTTTTTTTTTTTTTGTTGCTATTTCCGTAATGACAGCATGAGAGCAAGTTTTTATTTTAATTCATATATTATAACATATCATCAGAATTTACACAACATATATTAGATTTATAAAAATATTTTTCAACGGTTTCGCGGGCTTGTGAGCCATTTCACGAATCTGTTGCACATAAAAGCGCGCGCGTGTTCCCATTTATACAACGTTTTTATACGTTTTTATGAGCCGTTGGTGGACTGTTAAAATAAATTATTTTAAATCGATATACCAACGCGTATAGAAATTTAAAGTTTGTATAAAAGCTTGTAATAATAATAATTGTATTGCAGTGTGTACTATTTTGGCGGGAAATAACTCTTGGCCTCCATATGCTCCTCGTAATCACCAACCCCCCTCGCCCTGTTGTGCCCAGCTAATAGTTCAATTTCTTGACGAACTTCACCTAAATTATAACGTACGGAACACTGCGCTGTAATATAGGAGTAAATATAGGTTTACCGGATGTTCGAAAAGCGAAAACTACGAACGCAGTCCAACAGAAATATGTTCGTACACGCGTGCGTTTTGTGCCAGTGTAATATTATTATATTATTCGAAACGTGGGAATCCGGCAGACGTGTGCTATGCATACCAGCGGTTCTCAGACTGTGCATCGAATAGTCTAGGAGCTGCTTTGATTTAAACACTAATGAAATTCCGATAATACTGTATGCACAACAATAATTGTTAATTACTATAAGCTAAATTGTAACGTTGATGTAAACAGTATGTTTCGAAACATTATTCGGACGGTACCGTGTGAAAATAACTCGTGGTTTGTAGTGCTGACAATATCGATACGTCCGAACATATTATTTTGACATATGCACCCTAAAGAAACAAATTGTCAATACATCGATATTTTTGAGTTGTAGTTTATAAATTGGCATTGCTGGTTTTTGGAGACCCTAAAATGAAATTTTTTTTTTCTTTTAAAAAAATGTTTTAAGGACGCGTACAAAAACGGTTTGAGAACCGCTGTTGAATACGAACGAGGACTGCGCGCGACGGTCCTACACGTGCCGTCGCGTATACCGTATAGTATTTCGGCACATTTTTTCTTTTTTTTTAATAAAATATAATAAACAATAATATACATTATATATTATACACGGTACCTACACGCTTATCTGTGGAACTTCATCGCGTGCGCATCTCTCTCTCGTGTCCGGCGGCGACTGTTGACATTTAATGTCAAATTTTGTGTAATTCGTGTGTATGTGTGTGTGTGTGTGTGTGTGTGTGTGTATGTGTGTGTGCATGTGTACGCATACTACAGGTGTATTATAGAAACGACAGCGATTGTCCAAACCCAACCTCATTCGGTGTTGCATTGCGTCCGCCACGTGATAACGGATGAAAAAATAAAACTATTCCGACTGCAATCGTCTCGACACGTAACAATGCGTGGAAAATGGTATTATACGAGTGACTGTCACAAAACTGTCGGAACGTTGTCGTCTACGTACCAGACGGTTAATCATCGCCGGTATCCGAGTCGTTTTGTTCTCGTATTACAAATTGAGTATAATGGTAAGATTATTCTCGATTTAGTCAAACGTTCAATTTTAACACACCGGAACCGTATTTCCGACACGCGGCTCTGTCTAGGCCGCAACATATTGAAAGGCATACGTTACAGGAGTGGCAAAGGCTTTTGCGAAATTCGATGTTACACGTGTGATTATAATCGTTCAGCGCTTCACGAGATTATAGGCCAACGAATTTCGAGGACCACTTGTTCTTTTTTTTTATTAATCGAATGTGAAAATCTAAATCTGGTTATACGCTCGCAGAGCTATAAATCCTTTTGGGCAAACAGACAAGTAACACATCAACCAACACACGTCCCTTACCGCTGTGATTTTAAAATAATAATACTAATAACACAACCGTACACTGATACGTGATATTCAAAGCGTTTTTTAAGTTTTTTACGTAAGGTGTTATTTATTAGGATAGGTGAGACAACAGTTTAATTGGAAACAAACCATCGGTTATAAGGGATATTTAATAATCTATACATACCTACTTTCCGGTGGCGCCGAACACGTAGTTTTATGGGGCAGTTCGCCCCTGCATTTAACTATGGTGGTAGGTG